>JAJSOF020000035.1:5607303-5694803 GCA_025594305.2 Periplaneta americana
GTTAATTTTGGGACCAATTTACGTAATTTTTCCCCTAATATGTACGGGTATGTTTTCCGTATATTTCACAAATATGATGTCTATATGATTATTTTATATTCAAAAAATTCAAATCGATGCCGAAGTGTCGACTTCTATCGTCGATATGCCCTGATGGAATCTCTCACCATGTTCGGCACTTACAGCGCCGAGATTTGATAGAAAAACTCATGGTGTGAATGAAGAAGGTGCATTATTAAAGACATGCGACAACCTATATTCTGAAATGTTCTAAGTATGTTATATACTAGCTCACCATAATTACCAGCTCGATAATTTCCTAAAAACCTAGTTGACACTAGTACAAATGTGTGCCAAGCTTCGAGTTCAAGAGCACTCAGTTTTGAACTGAACGTAGTGTCACACATCATAATTAAAAATTAAAATATTATTTTAAAATTATGACGTGATAGAAAAACGAGGACTTCAGATCTATAATCAGAATACTCAAATTAGGGTTGGTAGACTTGTTTTCGTTCAGTAGCAAAATCACAATAAAATAACTAAACTGGATCTAAATGTATTAAAAATGTAAAAATTGAAAATTAAAATTTTATTATTTTAAAATTGTGACGTGACAGAAAAAAACGCACTTAGGATCTGTAATCAGCACACTCAAATTAGGGTTGGTACACTTGCATTTGTTCAGTAGCAAAATCACAATAACATAAATAAAATGGATCTAAATGTATTAAAAGTGTAAAAATTAAAAAATAAATAAATAACTTTAACACTCTGACGTGACAGAAAAAAACGGACTTCAGATCTGTAATCAGGACACTTTAATTAGGGTTGGTACATTTGTTTTTGTTCAGTAGCAAAATCACAATAAAATAAATAAAATGGATCTAAATGTATTAAAAATGTAAAAATTAAAAATTAAAATTGTATTATTTTAAAATTATGACGCGACAAAAAAACGGACTTCAAATCTGTAACCAGCACACACAAATTGGGGTTGGTACACTTGTTTTTGTTCAGTAGCAAAATCACAATAAAATAAATAAAATGGATCTAAATGTATTAATATGTAAAAATTAAAAATTAAAATTTTATTATTTTAAAATTATGACGTGACAGAAAAAAACGTACTTCAAATCTGTAACCAGCACACTCAAATTGGTATTGGTATACTTATTTTTGTTCAATAGCAAAATGACAATAAAATAAATAAAATGGATCTAAATATATTAAAAATGTGAAATTAAAAAAAGAACAGACGTCATAGGAGTCCCACCATACACTAAATGAGCCTAAATTTATGAGATATTGTATTGTATTTATTAACATTCCATGGTATTCATACATGTATACAGCTAGAATATGGAAAAGTCAAAAAACTTAATATTTATTATAAAATCTTAATTTATAGTCACAGTCTAGATGAAATATATACAGAAGAGGTTTACATTATAGTCTATTAGTACAACACAAAGTTTTAGTATCAATTTCATGAAGTGTTATTGAATGTCATGAATTCACCTACAGAATAGAAGGCGTGACAAATTAGGTACTTCTTTAATTTGGCCCTAAATAATTTTATGTTTTGAGTTTCATTTTTTGTATCGGTAGGGAGGCTATTAAACATTTTTACTGCCATATAACGCACTCCTTTTTGATAGAACGATAGACTTGCCGATAGAGTATGAAAGTCATTTTTAACGTGTATTTATGCTATGAACTGTTGAATTAGTTACAAAGTTTTCACGATTACATACGAGGAAGATTATTAATGAAAATATATACTGAAAAGCCATGGACATTATTTGTAGTTTTTTGAAAATAGTCCTACACGATTCCCTAGATTTGGCACCTACTATTATTCTAATTACTCTTTTTTGTAATAGTACTCTTTTTTGTAATATCACAATAAGAACCCTTGACAAACATAAATACCTAAGACAGACAGACTACTTTTTTTCTGGCTTACAGTGTTTCAAAATAAACATATTGTCTTGTGACTTTAAATGTTTCTCTTTCTATGTCGAGTGAATTTTAGTTTAATATCTTATCACTTTAAAGTACTAATTACATATTAAACTGATCAATTTCATGTACAGCTTCCCAACTCTGAAATTTGCTCTTCATTTGTCGTAGAGGAAATTTGATTATGTCGTTTCTGCATTATCAGTTAATTGCATCGTCCTTCAACTGTCACTTTTTTGTTGTCGGAAAGATAGTGAAATGGGGGATGGATATTGTGAGATGCGACAAAAATATCTTCTTTTACGATTACATTTTTATACTGCCACCAATATGAACACCCTGCTTACTTTCAAAGTATATTTGTGCGAGATCGTGCGTACTTGCTTGTTTTCCGCACTGAACCAATATGCAGTAAGTGTGAAATACCACATTCAGTATTCCCAACGTAACACACACAACAATTTCCCTCTTCTTACCGCTTAAGCGCGACATTCATTTTACTGCTTCAGGCTTTTAACATATTATTTTTAGACACGTTTAACATAGTAATAATTATAAATTGGAAACTTACCACTGCAATTTCACCTAAATTGCAATGTTAATTATTGTTTTTAAATATTTGCAAATACTACTCCACGAAACTTATTGCTTTCCTGATAGAAGTAACATTAAGGAAGCCGTGAAAAAATCAACAAGATTCCAGATGCCGATGTTATTACTGCAATATGTTATATAAATAATATTGTTAAAATATTAAAATGAAAAATAAATCATTACATAACCTTACCGTTTGTTTTAAGTTCGCATTTATAGACTGGGGGAAAAAAAAGACAGACGTATATGACGGCCTGCTGTAGTATAGTAAACACAGAAAACATTTTATAGCAACAATGTTGAATAAACATATTTTGGTTTTCCGAAGTTGCCGTCATTAAACAGAAACCAACATGGAGATTTCATTGCAACTAATTAGAAATTCGTACGTATATCACGGCCTGCTGGAGTATAGTAAACACAGAAAACATTTTATAGCAACACTGTTGAAGAAACATATTTTGGTTTTCCGAAGTTGCCGTCATTAAACAGAAACCAACATGGAGATTTCATTGCAACTAATTAGAAATTCGTCTTTCAGGTATGTAATAAACGATCTTCGCACAAAATAATGTACGATAGACGAGCGGTATTTTTGTTTTCATGTTCTCGGAAATTAAAAAAGCTCAACTACGTTTCGCTTTTTCAATCTTTTCCTCGAACATGAAAACGTCAACATACCGCTCTTGTAACGCATATTACTATTACAAAGGACTTCTTCCACAGATCTCCATTTTTAATTGGTTATTTTACGACGCTTTATCAATTGATGTGATTATCTAGCGTCTGAATGAGATAAAGGTGATAATGAATCCAGAGTTCAATGTCGAAAGTTATTAGAATTTGCTCGTAATGGGTTGAGGGAAAACCCCGAATGAAATCTCAACCAGGTAACTTGTCCCAAACAGAATTTGAACCCAGGCCCGCTCGTTCCACGGTCACGGATGCTAACCGTTACTCCAGAGCTGTGGAGTAATAGGTCTTTATTTTAAATCAAGATTACAAAACGGGTGATGAACCCGAAACCGATATTAGTGGTTTGTTTAAATTTGTTTCTTGTATAAGAGAAACAGAGTTAATCTATATTTATGAGTAGAGACCGGATTTTTATGTAATTACATATTAGGCTATATTCCTTTCAACCTAAACGTATATAAATAACAAATCCTTGCGAATCTTTTAATTATCATTAATATATTAAAATTTGATACCACATATTTTTACATATTTACCCCACATTCCATATTATGGCTTGGCATTACATAAATCTACATATTTAGGGGTTTTATTCATTTTCACTTCTTCAAAAGGAAAAAAAAAAAAAAAAAAATTCTGCTGCGGAAGTATACAATTTCAAATGCACAGATTTAAAAAAGCCTTTCTACCTACCCAAGAAGGGATATATTTCGGGACTAAACATAACGTCCTTAGTTCCAGGAAGTAATAGAGGCACTCACCCCATACCACCCACTGTAAATATGAGTGAACGAAAAGCAACCTTTCTCATACAACTACCTTGTATTGTAAACATCACTCAGAAAGTAGCGTTGCCTTCATGCGGTGGATGGGGCGAGGACGACATGATTTGTCTCGAACTATAATTGTTCTGCACACGTCTTAACAAGCCGTTCCCATGCAATTTGCAACCTTACCCATCCTCTTCCTAATCCTTCCAGGGAAAACCCGTGTCAAGTCAGACATTAGCCGCAATAAAGTAGCCGACTTTTGAAAAGAAGCTGGAGTGAAGGAACAAACTGGAAAGATGTTGAAAGATTAAAATAATAGTAATATACGTTACAAGAGCGGTATGTTGACGTTTCCATGATCGAGGAAAAGATTGAAAAAGCGAAACGTAGCTGAGCTTTTTTAATTTCCGAGAACATGAAAATAAACATACCGCTCGAGTATCGTACATTATTTTGTGCGAATATCGTTTATTACACACCTGAAAGACGAATTTCTAATTAGTTGCAATGAAATCTCCATGTTGGTTTCTGTTTAATGACGGCAGCTTCGGAAAACCAAAATATCTTTCTTCAACATTGTTGCTATAAAATGTTTCCTGTGTTTACTATACTCCAGCAGGCCGTCATATACGTCTGTCTTTTTTTCCCCCAGTCTATAAATGCGAACTTAAAACAAACGGTAAGGTTATGTAATGATTTATTTTTCATTTTAATATTTTAACAATATTATTTATATAACATATTGCAGTAATAACATCGGCATCTGGAATCTTGTTGATTTTTTCACGGCTTCCTTAATGTTACTTGTATCACGAATGCAGTAACTTTAATGGAGTTGTAGAGTTTACTTAATTTTTGCAAATATTTAAAAACAATAATTAACATTGCAATTTAGGTGAAATTGCAGTGGTAAGTTTCAATTTATAATTATTACTATGTTAAACGTCTCTAAAAATAATATGTTAAAAGCCTAAAGCAGTAAAATGAATGTCGCGCTTAAGCGGTAAGAAGAGGGAAATTGTTATGTGTGTTACGTTGGGAATACTGAATGTGGTATTTCACACTTACCGCGTATTGGTTCTGTGCGGAAAACAAGCAAATACGCACGATCTCGCACAAATAGCTTTTCAGGTTATTGTTGGACCTGTTTACTTTAAATTTAGTAGACCTATACGGAAATGGGATTTTCCGATTAATTAGAAAGTATGGTTCTCGGTTGGAATAATCCTACCCTTCTGAATGAGACAGGAATGTCACTTTTCAAACAACAGTTTGTAAATGCCTATAGTTTGAGGTTTTAGTATGTACTTTGTTCCTTACAGGGAGCAGCTAAAATGTATGTGTCCCACATCTCCTCTTATTTTCTCCTAATCCAGTAAAGCGAAACAGTTCTTGCAGTTCTGTTGTGTCATACATTTCACTCAGTTCTCTAGTTTTAGTCTTACAGTATAAAGTGCAAGTGAGTTTATCTACTGCTTTTAACTAACTAAAATGACCCCTGTATCTTCAACCCTAATGACAAAAATAAAATCATGGATTGCGATGGACAAAGCTTTCACTACAGATGGAAAAATAGTAATGTGTCAAGTGTGCGGTAAAAATTCGTGTGCTCTATGAAATCACAACTGGACAGTCTTTACCTGTCCTATACCTGACAGATACTGATATTAAATATTTTCATGATTTTACATATTTTTGTACATATTCAGCTTATTTTTCTTACATAAATATGTACATATTTCACACCTTGATATTACATAAATATCCGGTCCCTATTTATGAGATTATCTTCTTTTCCTTTCACATAACAGGCGAACAGCTTCTTGGAAATTCACAGCAAACTTTTCTTGGCCTTCTAACATCCAAGTATCGAGAAGGTTTTATGGTTCTATACTGATATGCAAATTTAGCCAATCTTGTTTATGTAATTCTCTCTACATGTCATTTACAGTAGCGTAATACTGTTGGACTTCATCATTCAATCAGTATATCTGTAAATCGTTTCTAGTAACTTCATTTTTATACTCTACAATATTGTACACCCTTTGGTTCTTCTTAGGAAATCCATTTCTGTACATAGTATTCTATTTTGACTTCTCAAAGTACCAATTTTTCACTACCATACAACAGCAGAGGTACAACCATTGTTCTACTAAATTTCATTCTAATTTCTTTTGTTTGTATGACGTATTCTTTTGTTTTGTTTCATACTCTATGAATAGCACCACAACTCATCTAGACTTCTTCCAGTTTTGTATGAAGATCATTTTCAATTCCACGTAAGCTACTGCATTTAATTTCAACCTAGGTAATTAAAAATTAAAATAATCTTCTAAAAGCTTACCTTCTACATTTAATATTTCTGTTGTTAGTTCTAAAAAGAAGTAATAAATCTAGCTTTATTATTTCTGAGATAATAATATAGAATAATTGTTTCTACTTTCTTTTGTTAGGGTCCGCCAAGTTTGCTCTGTGGTAGCGTGTCTGCCTCTAGACTAGCTGGCCTGGGTTCGATTACCAGCGAGGTCAGAAACTTTCTTGTAAAAATTTCTACCTCGGGACTGGGAGATATGGCGGTGCGCAACTTCTAATCACTAAATTGTGCATCAATATGTCTGGGTTAAATCGCAAATCTCTCCACAGTACATATGAAGAGAAGGCATATGTCACTGTTGATAGTGATTCATCTGTCAGAAGGGAACATTAAGCCTGGCGGCCGCCTTGGTGCTATTTGGCGCTATTCAACAAGAGCAGGCTATGTGCCGGCACTGCGTTTCCCCTTCTCCCTTCCTCACCTTCATCATCATCCTAACTCATTCCCTATGCTACACCTACACGAACACTTAACATACACTCACCCTAGTAAACGACATAACTCTTCACAGATACACATCATGCATAACGTGGCCCGCCGAAGTGGTGTGCAACCTGAAAATGGGTCAGTCCTGCCATCTATTCGCAATATGCGGAACCCGAATCACACAAGTGAAGTAGGTAGGCATTACACACACATACACACTCATATGTGTTATTGTTGCAACCCTCAAAGTATTACTCTACTTCATACAGTCACGAAGCTTGGGATGAGTTTTTGCATTTCTCGCGATAGTTGCTAGCCGCTTGGAGCGCTGTAAGTACTAGAAACAATAGACTGTGCCACTGCCATCGTGATCTAATACAGGCCGTAAGGCAGACCATGTGACTCGCTTAACCCGATCACGAAGGGCGGCGTTTCAACCATATAAATTAGTTGGAATGCATAAACAGTAACATATGTTTCTCTAAAATGTAGCGTAATTCCATTAATAAAATTTAAAACAATGATTATGAGACACTTCAGACATGATTCACTTGAGAGTTATTGTGTAATATTATTTTTGGTGTGAAAATTACTTTGATCGTATGTGTAATACCTGCCTTTATTTCGATTAAATATTGTGAAATTCTTGTACATTCATTTATGCACGATTCAATAATTTTCAATTGCACCGCATGGATATTTAGATATGTTGAAATTATAGGTTATGTTTACTGTACCAGTTGCCCCTTTCTGTCTAAATTTAGTGATCTCCAATGCCTTGCCATTCATATGGAAATTATAGGTTATGTTTACTATATTTAACTTATATTCCTAAATTCGCAATCATACATTATAATTAAACATAATGTCATGTATGACACCCGTCACAGTCTATTTGTCTGTATTTTAATACTACAATTGAGTACTGAATTATTGTATTTATCTACTACTTAAGAGACGAAGTAACAAATCGTACGTACACTAATTTCATAGGAGTGGTATGATAAATTTTCTGTCTGCAATTAAGGACGGTAGATGTGCTAAATTAAAATCACAATATAAATTCTTTTTTATTCAACCTCAAAATATCTTTCATTCTAAACTTAAAATGTTGACGCAAACAGATTATGTTAACATGTAAAATTCTCTTCACATTAAAATAACAGAGTTTTGTAATTATTTCTGCAACATATTATGCAACAAGAAGTAAACGGAACTTACGGACACATTACACTAAATAAATCTTAGCAATGATACGCAATAAAGTTATAATATAATATTTCACTGAGCTCCATACACTGAAATAGAAAACCCGAACAAACATCACGGCCTGGTCTAGATCGAAAAGGCATTGACTGTGCCGAATTTCGCATTGTTGTGAAAAGTTGTGTAAACTGTGAAATGTTCGTTATTAGTTGTAATAACTGTAAATGGCTAGAATACAATAATTTGTATAATAATATGAGACAAGGAGACGTTTGTAGTACTATAAATTGTAAGAAAAACAGGTCAGAGTTATCCTTCCGAAAGATCCAGGAAGTTGAGTTTATACTTACTTAATTACTGGCTTTTAAGGAACCCGGAGGTTCATTGCCGCCCTCACATAAGCCCGCCATCGATCCCTATCCTGAGCAAGATTAATCCAGTCTCTATCATCATATCCCACCTCCCTCAAATCCATTTTAATATTATCTTCCCATCTACGTCTTGGCCTCCCCAAAGGTCTTTTCCCCTCTGGCCTCCCAACTAACACTCTATATGCATTTCTGGATTCTTCCATACGTGCTACATGCCCTGCCCATCTCAAACGTCTGGATTTAATGTTCCTAATTATGTCACGTGAAGGATACAATGCGTGCAGCTCTGCGTTGTGTAACTTTCTCCATTCTCCTGTAACCTCATCCCTTTTAGCCGCAAATATTTTCCTAAGAACCTTATTCTCAAAAACCCTCAATCTCTGTTCCTCTCTGAACGTGAGAAGTTCAGTTTATGGAATATAATATATATTTTACGAAAGTAATATATAAACCTTATGGATTTCATATTTCAATAGTGGAAGGAAGGTGTTAATTTTTTCAAAAGAACAAGATATCAAAAAGTACAATAGATTTTGTGCGAGATCGTGCGTATTTGCTTGGTTTCCGCACAAAACCAATCCGTCGAAAGTGTAAAATTCCACATTCAGTATTCCCAACGTAACACACATAACAATTTCCCTCTTCTTACCGCTTAAGTGACATATTGATTTTACTGCTTTAGGCTTTTAACATATTATTTTTAGAGACGTTCAATATAGTAATAATTATAAATTGGAAACTTACCACTGCAATTTCACCTAAATTGCACTGTTAATTATTGTTTTTAAATATTTGCAAAAATTAAGTAAACTCTACTACTCCATTAAAGTTACTGCATTCGTGATGGAAGTAACATTAAGGAAGCCGTGAAAAAATCAACAAGATTCCAGACGCCGATGTTATTACTGCAATATGTTATATAAAGAATATTGTTAAAATATTAAAATGAAAAATAAATCATTACATAACCTTACCGTTTGTTTTAAGTTCGCATTTATAGACTGGGGGAAAAAAAAAGACAGACCGTATATCACGGCCGGCTGGAGTATAGTAAACACAGAAAACATTTTATAGCAACAATGTTGAAGAAAGATATTTTGGTTTTCCGAAGTTGCCGTGATTAAACAGAAACCAAGATGGAGATTTCATTGCAACTAATTAGAAATTCGTCTTTCAGGTATGTAATAAACGATCTTCGCACAAAATAATGTACGATACACGAGCGGTATGTTTGTTTTCATGTTCTCGGAAATTAAAAAAGCTCAACTACGTTTCGCTTTTTCAATCTTTTCCTCGACCATGAAAACTTCAACATACCACTCTTGTAACCCATATCACTATTATCGTCTGCTAGGGAAAGGGTCTGTGATGAGGCGATAGTAGCGATCCTGGTGGCTAGCAACTATCTATGGATGCATATTTAGTAAGTATTGTGCTTGGTGACTGTATATACTAGACTGTGGTATTACACACAACAGTTTCAAATCAATATAAATCAGACTTCCCTCACAAGGAATCGATCCCGGATCCAATAGATTAATAACCAAACAAGAATAGCCGTAAGTTTGTCTGTATCGAATGAATATACGGCCTCTGGTCGTCGATATTTTGCCGTGTAAGCTGAAACAATTTCTAGTGTGGATTAAACGCTTCATTAGTGCCACTACGTAGAAACAAGTGAAGAGCGTCACGCGCACTGCGTGGCCGAGGCTGCAAACTCTGCCAAAGCCGCAGGAAGTGGAGGGCTGGTTCATTAAGAAGAACCAGAGATGTTTGCTGGCCGGACGCTCCCTGCAACTTCGTGGCACTCCGAGGGGAACTTGCAACCGCAGCCTCCAAAATAAATATCGCTTCTGGAAGACTTACTTTCCTTATTGCATTCACATAGCTATTTCTAGTTTAACTCAACATTTTAATTAATCTCTTCTGCTAGAAATAATTAACATCTGGCATATTTAGTTTTGTTTTCTTTTTAGTAAACTGTCCGAAGACAGGTCTGAACCTCACAAGTGATACCAAGAAGGCACCACTTATGAGGCAACTAGGCCAGGAGATAATGGAGTAGTCACTATTCAGACTTCAGATGTATACAAACAATTGTTCTTCCTCTGATACATATCGTCAAGTGAGATGTACTGCCTGATAATAGATGTACATATCAGAGGATGATTTAGTTATGTAATACATTTATTAATCCAAAGTAGTAAGAAATGTAGTGTCTTATTACAGATCGTATTTATTTAATTACTAATTTCTTTTCTTCATTATTTTATCTATTTATTTACTCATGTATTTACTTAATTATTTCTTTATCTACTTATTTATTAAATATTTATTTATTTACTTATAGATTCATTCATTCATTTACTTAAAAATTTATTTATTTATTTATTTATCTATACCTTTGTTTCCTTATGTTTTTACTTATTTGTTTGTTTACTTAACTATTTAATTATTTGCTTTCTTATTTCTTTACTTATTTATTTATTCAGTTATGTATTTCTTTTTCACATAGTCATTTACCTATTTATATCATTATTTATATCTTTACTTATATAATATTTATTTTCCTTATGTACTTAATTATTTATTTATTTCTTCATCTACTTATTTAATTTATTTAATTAATTATTTATTTACCTATGTGTTTTATTGAATTATTTATTTATTACTTATTTATTTACCAATTCATTTACTTCTTTATTTACTTACTTTTCTATTTATTTGTATGTACTTAATCGTTAATTTACTTATGTATTCAATTAGTTATTTATTTATCATTTATTTACTTTATTATTTCTTTATCTATTTTACCTATTTATTAATTTCATTATTCATTAATTATTTAAATTTTATATTTATTTATTACTTATTCATTTATCTATTTATTTATTTAATTATTAATTTATTACTTATTCATTTACCTATTTATTTAATTATTAATTTACATTCTTAATTATGTATTTACTTATTTATTTGTTTATTTAATTATTTATTCATTCATTTATTTATTATTTATTTATCTACATATTTCTTAATTTACTATTACCTTATTTATTTATTTCTTTATCTACTTACTTAATTTACTAAATTATTTATTTACCTACATATGTGTTTTATTCAATTATTTATTTATTACTTATTTATCTTAAAATTTATTTACTTATTTATTTATTTATCTATTTTACCTATTTATTAATTTAATTATTTATTAATTATATTTATTACATATTCATTTATTTATTTATTACTTATTCATTTATTTATTTGTTTATTTAATTATTTATTCATTTATCTACATATTTGTTTATTTACTTATTTGTTTATTTACTTACTTATTTATTTATTTACTTATTTAGGCCTATCTATCTATCTATCTATCTGTCTGTCTGTCTGTCTGTCTGTCTGTCTGTCTGCCTGCCTGCCCGCCCGCCCTCCCGCTCGCCCATCCATCCATCCATCCATCCATCCATCCATCCATCCATCCATTTATTTATTTATTTATTTAACCTCCCCTTTTACACCTCTTACAAATCAATGCCTGTAGAGGATGGAATGATTCTGTGTACACACACTAGATAGACATAATGTGGACCTCCCTTAGTCTGGAGTAAGCGGAGCGAAGGGGCCTCCACAGAGACACACACAAGACAGAACATTAACATGGAACATCCATCTATGCCCGAGGAGAGATTCGAACCTATGAACCTTGGTACCGCGCTACCTGAGCGGAAAGTGCCTTAGATCGCTAGACCGTTAACTTCACCTAGTAGCCTACAGGTCTTACAAACGAGTGGAAGTCAGGATAGGAGAAGAAATGGCAAAGGGAAGTGAAACAGGGAGAGAATTACGACAAGGATGCCCTTTATCACCTACCCTATTCAACATCTACTTGGAGGATTTAGTGAACTGTTTTCAGAACATGGAGGTGTGATAGTAGGAGAAAAAAGAATGAAGTCCATAAGATTTGGTTTTAATTGCGTATACAATGACATACGGCTGAAATATTGCGAAATAACACGTAAAAATAAAGTATGAGCTGTAATCTCGCATACACTAAACGCTCTTTAAATTCTCCGCGGATTTATTCTGTCTAAAACTCGAACAAGATTTATAGGGGAATAATAATGTAAATAGCAAAGCCAGACAGAGAGACAGGTAGAGAGGAAGCTGAATTTTATTGCGGTCGTTAGAATCCAAATTTGAATGCTTCTCTTTCGTTAATAAAGAGTTCTTGGAGCTTAACTCGATTCAAGATCGACAATTAAATCCCACAAAGACATTAAAATAATTAAATTACTTCATTCTACTCGTGTCCAAATTGTGACAACATTACGAATGTAAATTTCTTTCTGACATCTGACATGAAAGAGCTGAATGTCGGGGAGACGCGGTGTCCCTTGATAGTCGTAACTTTCTTCTTCCAGTTGAAGCAGAATACACAGGGTGTTTAATTTAAAATGAAACTAAATTTGCACGTTTTATTCTAATGCAGTGATGTCAAAGCAAGCGCATTTTTTCTGACCATGACGTCGTGCGCGGGCAGAAAGCGCTAAGTATGGAAAGAGGAAGGGTTGTGTATATGAATAAGCAACCTGTTGGATTAAGAAAACAGTGGTGCACAAACTTCAAACGGAATGTGAATTTTATGTTGTTATTTTTATATGGCTTCTTTCTATTTAATATTATCTATATTGTCTGTAAAACAAAAGTACTAACACTGATTTCTTAATATTGCACTTGTGTTTTAAATCTTAATAACATAATAGAGAGTTAAGAAGGAATATTCACTTAAATTCCATAGTAGTATAATATTATACTGTATTAAGTGGATGAAAAATATCATTCATAAAGAAAGTGATATTCCAAAAAAAGAGATTGAGTATAACTTGATAAGTTGGAATTTATATTGATGGTATCTTTAGCCTTACAAAAGTAATCAATAAACTAATCAAAACAATATTACAGTACAAAGCAAAGTTACCTAGGTACTGTATCTGTTTTAAGTTTAACTAATATTACATAACAGAACTCTTATCGCATTATGCTTTTAAGGTGATATTTGTGAGCAACTTCCTATCATCAGAATATTAAATTATTTTCTCGAAATCTGCTGAAGCTATAGAGCTGACATTTTTACAACACATGGGCACGTATCTTATGCTTATGATGTAACAGTAGTTGCTTTGTTATTTCATTTCTTACAGACAATTTCCATGCGCATATTTTCAAAATTTTCAATACACTATCTTCAGTAATACGTATTTACGGTATATTAGATTTACGAAAACATTCTGTAAGGCTACTAAATAAATAGGTCTATACCTGAAAATTTCACTTTTCTACACGAAAAGTTTAGAAAATATTTCTTTTGAATAAAAAAATCAAACTTGTGAAAAATGAGCATTAAAATTAAAACTCACATTCTTATAATGCACTTATACTTCTCAGGCAAATCTAAAAATTACCATGGATACAGTTTTAATAAGTTCTCTTCCCTTTATCTATTGAATCAGTGTTGGCCATCCCTGAATATAGCTCGACCAAGCGGCATATACCACCTCTTTCGTCTGTCTCTTTCCTTTCCGCTGTAAAGCGCTCAGGGCCTCCTGGGCTCTAAAGCGCGCGCTTGCTCCTGTGGGCATCAATTGATATGTTTGTTCTAAAGCTTAGACAACATGACAATAAGTGTATTAGTACTATATTATGTATCTGCAATTCAATATAAATCAAGTTGCATAGGAAAGAGCAGAAATCGAACTTAGTACACGCATTTTCAGGCAGAAGACTGGCTTTTAATTGTTCAGAGCATCAAATACTCTGTATTGATCGTCTATTACAACTATGGCACTTTTACTACTTTATCCTATAGGGACATCATTTTATTTCTACTGAAATTTTTAATATTAATATGGCTATACCTTTGGATTAAGGCGTATGACCCGGTTAAGAGAGAAGTTTTATATGATATTCTTATTGAATTTGGTATTCCCAAGAAACTAGTTCGATTAATTAAAATGTGTCTCAGTGAAACGTACAGCAGAGTCCATATAGGCCAGATCCTATCTGATGCTTTTCCAATTCACTGTGCTAAAGCAAGGTGATGCATTATCACCTTTACTTTTTAACTTCGCTCTAGAATATGCTATTAGGAAAGTCCAGGATAACAGAGAGGGTTTTGAATTGAACGGGTTACATCAGCTGCTTGTTTATGCGGATGACGTGAATATGTTAGGAGAAAATCCACAAACGATTAGGGAAAACGCGGAAATTCTAGTTGAAGCAAGTAAAGAGATAGGGTTGGAAGTAAATCCCGAAAAGACTAAATATATGATTATGTCTCGTGATCAGAATATTGTACGAAATTGAATTATAAAAGTTGGAGATTTATACTTCCAAGAGGTAGAAAAATTCAAATATCTTGAAGCAACAGTAACAAATATAAATGAAACTCGGGAGGAAATTAAACACAGAATAAATATGGGAAATGCCTGTTATTATTCGGTTGAGAAGCTTTTGCCATCTAGTCTGCTGTCAAAAAATCTGAAACTTAGAATTTATAAAACAGTTATATTACCGGTTGTTCTTTATGGTTGTGAAACTTGGACTCTCACTTTGAGAGAGGAACAGAGATTACGGGAATTTGTGTATAAGGTGCTTAGGAAAACATTTGGGGCTAAGAGGGATGAAGTTACAGGAGAATGGAGAAAGTTACACAACACAGAACTGCACGCATTGTATTCTTCACCTGACATAATTAGGAACATTAAATCCAGACGTTTGAGATGGGCAGGACATGTAGCACGTATGGGCGAATCCAGAAATGCATATAGAGTAGGAGGCCAGAGGGGAAAATACCTTTGGGGAGGCCGAGACGTAGATGGGAAGATAATATTAAAATGGATTTGAGGGAGGTGGGATATGATGATAGCGACTGGATTAATCTTGCACTGGATAGGGACCAATGGCGGGCTTATGTGAGGGCGGTAATGAACCTCCGGGTTCCTTAAAAGCCAGTAAGTAAGTAAGTAAGTAAGTAAGTAAGTAAGTAAGTAAGTAAGTATACCTTTGGATTAACGGTTGAGAACCGGAAACACCGTTTGCTACCTCCTTCCACTACTGGAGCTATCATTACTGATACTGTGTCTTTATGAAAATGTTGCGCCGATCTAGAAATGCACAAAAACTCTTAATTTCGAGTCTTCAGTAGTTAAATCACTTTAGATTTTCATTTTTTAAATAAATTTAGAAACCATTGTCTATAGATTTTGTCACGATTTATTAAAAGTTGTATTTTCGGGGATTCAGTCTGGCTTTTTTTTAAGACAAGAAATTGCACGATTCTCCCACTTGACATAGCTCCGTGTGTTATTTCTGTTTCACAGTATGTTTACAATGTAAGTGTCGTTATTTATTTTGCTTGGAATTCAATTTGTAATGCTGAATATCGGAACATTTGAATTACAGCTTTTTTCTGTGTTATCGATAGTTTATGTGCCATGAACTTTATTCTCAACTGTAGGCGAAGGTTTCTTTTTCTTACGCCGCTGCTGCAGAACTAAGTTGAAATCACTACTTTCAGAACAGCTGCAGGCGATACTTGTCTGGGAAAATAGTTCAAAAGAATTTGTCTCCATACCCACATATGTTCCTCTTATTGATATAATATGGAGTCGTTTTACACGCAACATTTCCAAGATACACATACAAATCCGTACAAACTTTCAGAAACATATACGTAAAGAATTTTACAATTTTCAAGTAGTGATATCTACAGGACGTTTCCGAGGTGGTGTTACAAACCTTCAGTGATGATGGGGAAGGGCACATGTATCAATTCGAGATCAGGAACCCTGGTCCGGAAATGACCGAGTCGAAAGTTACAAGCAAAAATAGTTGTGTGGAAATGAAATAATTTTATTCCTCTGTACATCTTATTTATGTGTATTTATCTCTACATCTTACACATACTGTATTCATCTGACGTTGTTTACGTTGTCTACTTACAGTATTCCATTCAGTGCGCTGTCTGAGGGGTGGGGACAGGAAACTACACTAAAGCAATGCAGATAGCGTAATGTGTAACGGACATGGTCGGTCCTGATATGCACAGCAGTGTATGTGTACAAGTTGCAGTGTCCAGTCGATCAGTCCTAGTGAAATGGAGGAGTACACGAGAGCGGAATAAGCAGACCTGATTTTCGAATACGGATGAGCCAATGGGAACAGTAGACAAGCTCACAGATTGTATCGGGGATAGTACCCACGTAGTGCCAAATTACAATTCCATTTCCACACAACTATTTTTGCTTAGAAATTTCGACTCTGTCATTTCCGGACCAGGGTTCCTTATCTCAAATTGATACATGTTTCCTTCGCCATCATCCCTGAAATTTTGTAACACCACCTTTGAAACACCCTGTATAACCAGCTGTTAAGAGCGGAACGTAATAAACTTCATAATCATAATTCCAGTACCTTCTACGCCTCACAAAAATACCATCACCACCATCAACTTAAAGGATTTCAGAATGCCCTATCATATAATGTTAAATTTCTCTTACTTATTGATTTATTAATTTAGCATGTACCATGTGAAGAAACTTAAAATTGTTATCAGAAATTCTATTTTTTTTAACATAAATGTTTAGTAATTTCTTTGAAATGTTACTTTTACAAGTTTTTTCACTTTACAGCAGTTCGCGTTTAATTCATGTTTTTCAGATACTCCTATCCTCCCATTGCCCTTTTCCAAATCCCTAGGGCAGTGGTTATTCATTCATATCAAGTTCTCCAAGCCCTTCCAAGCTTTTTTCTACCAAGCGCAACCCAACTGATGCTAGGACGTTCGGATCATCCCTCTTCCTACATTCGCTTCACATGTCCATACTTAGTTACAAATGGCTTTTAAGCAACCCGGAGGTTCATTTCCGCCCTCACATAAGCCCGCCATCGGTCCCTATCCTGAGCAAGATTAATCCAGTCTCTATCATCATATCCCACCTCCCTCAAGTCCATTTTAATATTATCTCCCCATCTACGTCTCGGCCTCCGCAAAGGTCTTTTTCCCTCTGGTCTCCGAACTAACATTCTATACGTATTTCTGGATTCGCCCAAACGTGCTACATGCCCTGCCCATCTCAAACGTCTGGATTTAATGTTCCTATTTATGTCAGGTGAAGAAAACAATTCATTCAGTTTTGCGTTGTGTAACTTTCTCCATTCTCTTGTAACTTCATCCCTCTTAGCCCCAAATATTTTCCTAAAACATGATTCTCAAACACCCTTAACCTATGTTCCTCTCTCAAAGTGAGAGTCCAAGTTTCAAAACCATACAGAACAACCGGTAATATAACTGTTTTATAAATTCTAACTTTGAGATTTTTGGACAGCAGACTGGATGATAAAAGCTTCTGAACCGAATAATAACAGGCATTTCCCATATTTATTCTGCGTTTAATTTCCTCCCGAGTACCATTTATATTTGTTACTGTTGCTCCAAGATATTTGAATTTTTCAACCTCTTCACATGTCCATACTATTCAAATTATAATAATAATAATAATAATAATAATAATAATAATAATAATAATAATAATAATAATAATAATAATAATAATAATAATGATTTATTTAACCTGGCAGAGTTAAGGCCATACGGCCTTCTCTAACACTCAACCAGGATTATATTGATATTATATTAGATAAATGTTTCAAAATTATGTATAAGAAATAAGAAAGACAATTATGCCGTTGATAGTTTCTCTCTTTTTCTAAATTGTGGGTAGAAGAGGAAATGCTTGTTTTAAAGTTGAAAACGGTGAATAAGGCACATGTTGTAAAATAGTAATAAACGTTACAAGAGCGGTATATTGACGTTTTCATGTTCGAGGAAAAGATTGAAAAAGCGAAACGTAGTTGAACTTCATTAATTTCCGAGAACATGAAAACAAACATACCGCTCGTGTATCGTACATTATTCTGTGCGAAGATAGTTTATTACATACCTGAAAGACGAATTTCTAATTAGTTGCAATGAAATCTCCATCTTGGTTTCTGTTTAATGACGGCAACTTCGGAAAACCAAAATATCTTTCTTCAACATTGTTGCTATAAAATATTTTCTGTGTTTACTATACTCCAGCAGGCCGTGATATACGTCAGTCTTTTTTTTTTCCCCAGTCTATAAATGCGAACTTAAAACAAACGGTAAGGTTATGTAATGATTTATTTTTCATTTTAATATTTTAACAATATTATTTATATAACATATTGCAGTAATAACATCCGCATCTGGAATCTTGTTGATTTTTTCACGGCTTCCTTAATGTTACTTTTATCGGGAATGCAATAAGTTTCGTGGAGTAGTAGACTTTACTTAATTTTTGCAAATATTTAAAAACAATAAATAACAGTGCAATTTTAGGTGAAATTGCAGTGATAAGTTTCCAATTTATAATTATTACTATGTTAAACGTCTCTAAAAATAATATGTTAAAAGCCTAAAGCAGTAAAATGAATGTCGCGCTTAAGCGGTAAGAAGAGGGAAATTGTTATGTGTGTTACGTTGGGAATACTGAATGTGGTATTTCACACTTACCGCGTATTGGTTCTTTCCGGAAAACAAGCAAATACGTACGATCTCGCACAAAATTACATTAGTATTTTGTTTGTATTACCTCAAATGTGAATTCCGTAGCATACGATACCATTAAAACATGTATAATATGTCTCCAAGGTAGTCTTTAGGATCAAGGTTTTAAGCTCTCTCAATAAATAAATTGCCCTTCTCTAGTTCTCATGCTGTACAGGATTCCACGGTAAGAAAAAAGCATTGAATATAAGAGGCTATTCCATCAAATGATCAGTTGCCATAGAAACCTCTACGTACCATATACCTTCTGCAATGCACTAGGCAAGCCCCACAAAACCAATGTGTTTTCTGAACGTAGAATTCTCTATAACATATCTGTTGTTAGCTATATAAAATAATTCAAACAGCAGTAGTGTCAACAATTTATACCTCATTTGTTTTCGTGGAAAACACTATAACATAATAGTACATTATGCAACGAGCCTATAATGAAGGTAATTAAGAAGTGAGTATGGATATTTATGAAACGAGCGCAAGCGAGTTTCATAATTTTCATACGAGCTTCTTAATTACCATTATAGGCGAGTTTCATACGACTTTTTATGCTCGACCATATTTCTAACTTGATATTATTAATTTTCTTTGTATGTGACCTTCGCCAATGTCCCGTATGTTGTGAGATGTGCGCAGACGCGAAAGTATTGATTTTTTCCGAGGAACAGATGTTCACAATGACATTGCTAGGCCATAAGAACCTACAGAGATAACATTGAAAATAAATTAGACATTGAAAAACGAGATTACAAATTGAATTTATTTGAATATTATTTAAAATTAACGCTAATTATTATAGTAACAGAACATAACCTTCTGCGAAAGTTGTATTTCCAGCCTCCGTGACTTTTCGCTAATTCTCTTTCGATTGCATATCCGAGAATAATCGATACTTACGGTTTTATAACGGTACGAAGCTGACCTGTCATTGGCTGAACAGTTGTAACCTGAGTCATCATTGGCTGAAAGACCTGACCTTTAATGAGTAGGTGTACTTTAATGAGGTCCATTAAAGGTCTGCTACCAGGTGTATAATTACTACATTTCGGCATGGTCGAGTATAAAGAAAGATATATTTTAATTGTTGAATTACTCTTTTATATTGTGATAACATTAAGTTTATTCTTCATTTGGATTAAAAGGGTTTAAAGTGAAATATTCTCAGTTTTCTATATTATTTCGTTTATTTTGAACCTCAGTTCATAATCAATATATCTGTAAACATCCGATTCTCCATGATTTTTCTGAACGTACCCGTGGAATATCTTCTTGCTTAAAGACTACAAGTAATTGTTTTATTATCTGTTAATATGAATACATAGGAACAATTTTATTATGAAGTGAAATTATCTTCCATTTATATCTCGAAGCTTACCACTTCAACCATATTCATTTTCTTTATCATTAGACTATCTTACTTCATAAGACGTAACAAGCCCACCATATCTAAGAGAAATATCTCTCCCTGAAATGGACAAAGTTCTCTCCATCTCTCTGTGTTGCATGTGGCGTTAAAAGAGTTTTGGTGTGTTAAGTGTTAACAAGAACGCATGCTGAATTTCCATTTCCACAGAGAGCGCTGTATTATTAATGTAACTAGAGAGTTTGGGAATTAGAAAAAGTGGCACAGTGTGAACTATACCCTTAAGCTTCATATAAGGCGCCAAGTTTTGTTCCGTTACGAACACACCACTCCTGAGACAAAAAAACTGCTGCAGTGAAGAGACGGACCACTTGCCTCACGCAGGTCATTAAACAACATGCTAACCCATTCAGCGGCTAGTCCTAGAAGACGAACTTACTATCCCGGGATCTCAGGTTCGATACCCGACATCAACTGCAATAACTTTGATGAACATCTATACTAATAATAAATCTGTAGCCAAAATTTTTCTGGTAATTTTCGATTTTCTAAAAATAATTGGTCCTAACATATATAATTAACCACCCTGAAACCGAAAATCGCTCTTTTGAAATCTTTGTTTGTATGTCTGTCTGTCTGTCTGTATGTTTGTTACCTTTTCACGCAATAATGGCTGAACGCATTTCGATGAAAATTGGAATATAAATTACGTTCGTTGTAACTTAGATTCTAGGCTATATGGCATTCAAAATACGTTATTTAAAAGGGAGTTATAAGGGGGTCTGAATTAAATAAATCGAAATATCTCGCTTATTATTAATTTTTGTGAAAAATGTTACATAACAACAGTTTCTTTAAAAATGATTTCTGATAAGTTTTATTCTTCGAAAAATTTTGATAGGACTGATATTTAATGAGATAAATGAGTTTTAAAATTAAAATAACTGCCATCTAAGGCGGTGTATTGAAATAAAAAACAAATGACTTCGTCTATAAGGGGCCTTGGACACAACAATGAAAATCTATGAAACATAGCCTACAGACAATGTTTCTGTGTTTCTATGAAGTAATATAGGAAGCTAAATTAACCGATTTGTATAATTAATTATTATTTCATCATTGGAAAGTTAGTTTCTCTGAATGGACATAATGCTATAATGTTATTACAGTAACTTGTGAGTGAATTGAGGACAGGTAAGATTAAAATAGCTTCTTATGCACAGAAAACTTGGTAGGTTATTCTGTATAATCATTTCCTGTATTTCTTAAAATAATGTTCATGAACATATTCATTTTTATCTCAGAGAATTAACGAACAACCAGAGTGTATTGATTTAGTATGCAGTAATAATACGTTAGCTTAGCAATCCATTATTTTATAATTCAAATTTTAACTATGCTCAATTGAATCGTGTTAAAGTACATAAAATATATATGCAATAAATGCAATGCAAAAAAATTGGGTAATTAGCCAAGCAGATTATGTTGCGCTGTTGTAAAAGCTGTTCCTCCTGAGATTCAAGAGCTCCCACAACAAATTAAAAACTTTCTAATTCGAGTACATCCGTTATCAACACACTTTTTACATAATATAATATAATATCATATAATATAATATAATACAATATAATACAATACAATACAATATAATATAATATAATATAATATAATATAATATAATATAATATAATATAATATAAACATAATAAATCTGTAGCCAAATTTTTTCTGTTAATTTTCGCTTTTCCAAAAATAATTGGTAATAACAATTAATAACATGTTAAAGGAATTGTCATTGCACCAAATGAGTGGTCTCTGGATCAAAATGATCGCATGTTAATATTTTAAATACAATTTTAATTAAGTAACATATTAAACGATTTATCCTTCTATCAAACACGAATGTTCCCTGGATCAAACGGCCTATATTAATTATGTAATTTATTTTACATTTATTTCTAACGGGTGCAGCGGAGCGCACGGGTACGGCTAGTGATAGAATAAACGCAAGGGTATTTTCTCTTAGCTCCCCCTTCTTTTGTCATTAAGGTTTACTGCGATTTCACTGTTGTTGCCATGGATACAGAATTGTAAGATAAACCTTCTGGCTCGTGGTTTTCTTTGCGGTCTATGTTAATAATATATTGTATTTTAATTAAAAAAAAACCTAATGAAAATTATCAAACTGAAAATCACAATATTTCCTTGTTTACGTAAATGGATGAACGACTTTTCTTCCGTCCTATACCTAGTAAAGTGATTTCTTTGATCATCGCGCTGAGCATGTTACCCCGTAATAGTTGGATGATCGTTAACCTCTGTTGTGGCATGTGAATGTGAGACAAGCAGTTAATGTGTCGGCTACCGCCCTCCATGGGATGGATTTTATTAAATTTAAACATGTAAAAACAAAAGTAAATTGCTTTCCGAGGAAAACAACAAATGCTGTCTAGGAAAGTAAGTGAAGAAGTTTTAACTGTGACATTGACATCTGGAATAAAGTAGCTTAATTTCTTACTTACGGCTTTTAAGGAACCCGAAGGTTCATTGCCGCCCTCACGTAAGCCCACCATCTTCCCTATCCTCAGCAAGATTAATCCAGTCTCTATCATCATATCCCACCTCACTCAAATCCATTTTAATATTATTCTCCCATCTACTTCTCGGCCTCCCGAAAGATCTTTTCCCTTCTGGCCTCCCAACTAACACTCTATATGCATTTCTGGATTCGCCCACACATGCTACATGCCCTGCCCATCTCAAACGTCTGGATTTAATGTTCCTAATTATGTCAGGTGAAGAATACAATGAATGCAGTTCTGCGTTGTGTAACTTTCTCCATTCTCCTGTAACTTCATCCCTCTTAGCCCCAAATATTTTCCTAAGCACCTTATTCTCAAACACCCTTAACCTCTGTTCCTCTCTCAAAGTGAGAGTCCAAGTTTCACAACCATAAAGAACAACCGGTAATATAACTGTTTTATAAATTCTAACTTTCAGATTTTTCAATCATTATTAAAACTAAAATACAAGCGCTACGAATTAGAGAATTTGAACGACGAAAAAGGTCTACCCCCTAGTCGTGTTGTGCGTGATGCCTGAAACAATTAATTATGACACTCTGTATTGTATTGTATTGTATTGTATTTATTAACATTCCATGGTATTCATACATTGCTTCACAGCTAGAATATGGAACAAGTCAAAAAACTTAATACTATTATAAAGTCTTAATTTATAGTCACAGTCTAGATGAAATATATACAGACGAGATTTACAATATAGTCTACTAGTACAACACAAAGTTTTAGTATCAATTTCATGAAGTGTTATTGAATGCCATGAATTCACCTACAGAATAGAAGGCGTGAGAAATTAGGTACTTCTTTAATTTGGCCCTAAATAATCTTATGTTTTGAGTTTCATTTTTTATATCGATAGGGAGGCTATTAAAAATTTTTACTGCCATATAACGCACTCCTTTTTGATAGCACGATAGACTTGCCGATGGAGTATGAAAGTCATTTTTTACGTGTATTTATGCTATGAACTGTTGAATTAGTTACAAAGTTTTCACGATTACATACGAGGAAGATTATTAATGAAAAAATATACTGACGAGCCATGGGCATTATTTGTAGTTTTTTGAAAATAGTCTACACGATTCCCTAGATTTGGCACCTACTATTATTCTAATTACTCTTTTTTGTAATAGAAATATATCTGTATAGCATTCTACTAAGCAAACTTTAGGTATAGGAGGGAACTGAAGTATTTAGAATATACCTCCTCAAATACCGTTTTAACAGAATTTTTACTTGAACTCGCATAGATCTGAATCATAAGGGCATTCTTAAAGCTGATGCTACTCCAAGAACATTCACCATAAATGTACTGAAACTGAATTCAGGGCTTTATGAACAAGAAATACGTTTCTGGTATTGAAAAAATATACGGGATATTCCATCTCAAATCGACCGAAATATAGAGAAAATTGACCTTGCAATTTTTAAATACAATGAAACATTTTCTGTCCGTAGACAACTGTGATACAATGCTTTGTGCAAAGTTTGAGGCATCAGAACTTCATAGTGTTTAAGGGGAGATTCAAGACTGAAATCGCCAAAAATGACTATTTTTTATTATTGGTTTAAAAAATTCTACATTTCATTCCGAATAAAAAAATATATAGTTATATATGATTCTGACGTTAGTTACGTCCTTGGTTTGACATTTAAAAATGGTCTGCCACGCCCACTGGATTCGTTTTCGTTTGTATCATTAGATAATTCGTTGAATATCGTGATATAAAAGTGATCTATCAACGTGAGAGAAATTTTACTGGTTAGAGAATATTTCAGTTTCTTTGTTGCCAACCCTGTCTTCGATATATCGAAAGGAAATGGAAAAGAATCTACGTAAACTTTGTTTTATTTATGTGTTCCTCGTGTATACATAAAGTGACCCTGTTGTTACTGAGTTTTTCTTGGTCTGTTTTTTTTTTATTGTGGGTGTGATTTGAGAATATGGGACGAAGTACGAGTGTTTTTAAATTAAAAATATTTAAATGTATCGTATTTTCATAAAAGTAGCAACTTTAAACTGTTGTGGCTCCGAAACCCTTTCACCCAATGATCAAAATCATGGTTTATTTTGATGCTGAGAAGTTAAAGTTTATATTGACATGTAAACAGACTTTCTTACGTTTTATGGAAACGCAGAAATTTAGATTTCTCTTCATTAAGACGCCTTTGTGCACGAAAAAATATTTTTAAAATATATGGTAGATTCCGCTTTGAAAGTACAAATAAATACATATTTTTTACTGATGGTACGTCGATAAGAAAGTATCGAAAATATCGAATAAAGAAAATAAATAGTACGCGCGTGAACTAACCAGCTGACTGTGAGGTGGGAGATAGCCGAGGTAAGCAAGGCCAGGAGACAAACACGTGATGTGTCGTCTAGCAGCGCATGGCTGTGCTAGCTTTATTACAGGTTTTCATAAACACAGGAGTAAAATGACGCCCAACGCTCGCTTATCTTCAGCTCTCGGCCAGTGCGTGCGGTACTGCGCCGTTCAAGTCTAGGCGTGTGAAAATAATCTATTTAATACCCTCGAAACTTATTGCTGTACCACTAAACAAACAATGCCGAATCCCTCTTAATAATGCAAGGTTTTTTCTCAATACTCCTTTCAATTTTTACAAATGGCCAAAAATCCTAAAAGCAAGTAAAATCAGATTATCTGTCTCTCTGTGTACAATAAAAATAAGGATTACTTCTTAACATAGTCTACCAAATATCAGCTTCAAAATAAGCTCTTGTTCAATGTTCTGCAGTAAATGGTTCCAGAGTTCTGAGCGCTGAAAGAGGCTTGTTTTTATAAAATACGCTAAATTTGTCGCTCAATAGTACGAAAACCGTTTGACTTTCGATAGTATATTTTTGAAAATACACTCCCCTCAGCCGCTTGTATAAGAAGGGAAAAAATTAGAGTATAAAAAAATGCGAGGTTTTTTACTGATCGATTTCATATGGAATAGCCCATACGCTATGTAGAAAGAAGTCCTCTTTTCTATTCTTCACTTTCCTGGTAGCCACATTATTCTTACGAAAAGGCGAATATAGAAGCATAAGTCCTTATGCTTTATATTTGACCAAGGATGTCTGCCTTCATATCTGGCTTCTTGCCTGAAAGCCATTATTTCATTGTGTGATGCCATCCTAGAAGTACTAAGTTATGTATGAAATGTCGCCACTTACGGCGTACCCCACAAATTCACATGATTTCTTGTCTCCATCCTTCCCTGCAGAGATGGAACATAAGCATTACTGTAGGCAGAGAATTTAAAAGTCTCACTGAAATGGCTAGCAATTCCGTTGATAAACTCCAGATGCATATCTGCCTTCACTTGTTTTATTTCTGCTTCCTGAATTATGCAGTAGGACATTTTCCCTTCCCCACGGTTAAAAGTGCAGTACAAACACTGTATAGAAAATTTACCGAACTCGAATGTAGGACTTCAAAATTAAATTCTGTTCGGTCGCAAGCTATAAATAACATCGTCAATAAATCACCTTTTTTTTTTGCGATACGAAGCTGAAAATTTAGAAAAATTGTTCCATTCTGAACCTCTTTTTATTTATTAGCAATGGCATTAATAAATCTTCATTTAACTTCCCCTTTCAACTGAAAAAAACTTTTCAGAGACGAATGCCACAGTAATATCTTTATATTACAGTAGTGGAGCAATGGTATAATAATAATAATAATAATAATAATAATAATAATAATAATAATAATAATAATAATATTAATAGTAATAATAATAATAATAATAATAATAATAATAATAATATTAATAGTAATAATAATAATAATAATAGTAGTAATAATAATAACACTAATACTAATAATAATACTTACAAACTTACAAATGGCTTTTAAGGAACACAAAGGTTCATTGCCGCCCTCACATAAGCCCGCCATCGGTCCCTATCCTGAGCAAGATTAATCCAGTCTCTATCATCATATCCCACCTCCCTCAAATACATTTTAATATTATCCTCCCATCTACGTCTCGGCCTCCCTAAAGGTCTTTTTCCCTCCGGTCTCCCAACTAAAACTCTATATGCATTTCTGGATAAGCCCATACGTGCTACATGCCCTGCCCATCTCAAACGTCTGGATTTTAAGTTCCTAATTATGTCAGGTGAAGAATACAATGCGTGCAGTTCTGTGTTGTGTAACTTTCACCATTCTCCTGTAACTTCATCTCCCTTAGCCCCAAATATTTTCCTAAGCACCTTATTCTCAAACACCCTTAACGTATGTTCCTCTCCCAGAGTGAGAGTCCAAGTTTCACAACCATACAGAAGAACCGGTAATATAACTGTTTTATAAATTCTAACTTTCAGATTTTTGGACAGCAGACTGGATGATAAGAGCTTCTCAACCGAATAATAACACGCATTTCCCATATTTATTCTGCGTTTAATTTCCTCCCGAGTGTCATTTATATTTGTTACTGTTGCTCCAAGATATTTGAATTTTTCCACCTCTTCGAAGGATAAATCTCCAATTTTTATATTTCCATTTCGTACAATATTCTGGTCACGAGACATAATCATATACTTTGTCTTTTCGGGATTTACTTCCAAACCGATCGCTTTACTTGCTTCAAGTAAAATTTCCGTGTTTTCCCTAATCGTTTGTGGATTTTCTCCTAACATATTCACGTCATCTGCATAGAAAAGAAGCTAATGTAACCCGTTCAATTCCAAACCCTCTGTGTTATCCTGGACTTTCCTAATGGCATATTCTAGAGCGAAGTTAAAAAGTAAAGGTGATAGTGCATCTACCTGCTTTAGCCCGCAGTGAATTGAAAAGCATCAGATAGAAACTGACCTACACGGTCTCTGCTATATGTTTCACTGAGACACATTTTAATTAATCGAACTAGTTTCTTGGGAATACCAAATTCAATAAGAATATCATATAATAATAATAATAATAATAATAATAATAATAATAATAATAATAATAATAATAATTTATCTTCCAGTTTGTTGTCAAAAAATATGAAAGTTAGAATTTATAAAACAGTTACATTACCAGTTGTACTATATGGTTGTGAAACTTGGACTCTCACTTTGAGAGAGGAACATAGGTTAAGGGTGTTTGAAAATAAGGTGCTTAGGAAAATATTTGGGGTTAAGAGGGATGAAGTTACAGGAGAATGGAGAAAGTTACACAACGCAGAACTGCACGCATTGTATTCTTCACCTGACATAATTAGGAACATTAAATCCAGACGTTTCAGATGGGCAGGGCATGTAGCACGTATGGGCGAATCCAGAAATACATATAGAGTGTTAGTTGGGAGGCCGGAGGGAAAAGACCTTTCGGGAGGCCGAGAAGTAGATGGGAAGATAATATTAAAATGGATTTGAGGGAGGTGGTGTATGATGATAGAGACTGGATTAATCTTGCTCAGGATAGGGACCAATGACGGGCTTATGTGAGGACGGCAATGAACCTCCGGGTTCCTTAAAAGACAGTAAGTAAGTATAATTAAATTAATGGATGGAAAAACAAGATTTGTTAAATTACTTTGGATCCGAATACATAAATTAACATAGGTCTACCGATAAATCTTAACTTCTTGACATATGGAAATTAAAATTAATAATTCACAGTTTTTTGTTGTAAAGTAAAACCCTGTAAAATAGGTCACTATCTGGTGCCTTTTTTCCTGCGTCCTTCATTAATCAGGTCCTATCCTGTGTACGACATTAGAGGATACCTGGTTCAAACCTGTGGAGTAACAGTCAGCACGTCTGGCCGCGAAATCAGGCGGTCCGGGTTCAAATCCCGGTCGGGGCAAGTTACCTGATTGAGGTTTTTTTCTGTGGTTTTCCCTCAACTCAATACGAGAAGATGCTGGGTAACTTTCGATGCTGGACCCTGGACTCATTTCACCGGCATTATCACCTTCATTTCATTCAAACGCTAAATAACCTGAGATGTTGATACAACGTCGTAAAATAACCCAATAAAAAAATCTGACCTACAAATTTCTGAGCGTGTAAGAAAACTTTCTAACCACGGGATAAGTCAAAATCAAGATACAACAATTTACAAAATTAAAAATTGTTTCCCTAAATCTAAATAGGTGACATTAATACTGAGTTGGGTATAAAGTGGTGGGTAAAATGATACAGATTAAATACAGTGTGTCTCAAATTTATGTCTACACTCTTTGAAATACTATTTCACAGGAAAGAAATTAGATAGAAATACGATTTTTGCTGTTTATGATTCAGAAGGCAGTCCAAAGAATGGAAATATGTTCATGTGTTTATAAACAAACATGGCGGTGCTATTATCGTTCGATGAACGTAAGTGCATATCGAAGAAATATTTTGTCACTTAACTGTTTACGTGTAATTTATTTAGCATTATTTCAATCTATATTTATGTATGGTATTATAGGTTGGGGTGGAACTTATAAATCCAACCTTTATCCGTTAATTTTACTACAGAAAAAAGTATTAAACATTTGTTTAAAAAATCAGAAAGATTACTCAACTGAATTGTTGTTTAAACATTTCAAAGTTTTAAACATTAAATAAATGTACTATTTTATTTTATTAAAATATTTTCATAGAACTTTTTACTTTGAAAGGTATATACATAAATATAGAACTAAAAATATGAATTCTCTGCGTTTGTCTGGACCAAAATGTAAAACCAATGCAGCTTTTTATCATAGCATGAGTCAAGGTCCCAGATTACTTACTTACTTACAAATGGCTTTTAAGGAACCCGAAGGTTCATTGCCGCCCTCACATAAGCCCGCCAGCGGTCCCTATCCTGTGCAAGATTAATCCAGTCTCTATCATCATACCCAATCTCCCTCAAATCCATTTTAATATTATCCTCCCATCTACGTCTCGGCCTCCCTAAAGGTCTTTTTCCCTCCGGTCTCCCAACTAACACTCTATATGCATTTCGGATTCGCCCATACGTGCTACATGCCCTGCCCATCTCCAACGTCTGGATTTAATGTTCCTAATTATGTCAGGTGAAGAATACAATGCCTGCAGTTCTGTGTTGTGTAACTTTCTCCATTCTCCTGTAACTTCATCCCGCTTAGCCCCAAATATTTTCCTAAGCACCTTAGATTATTAAACAAATTTTATTTCAATAATATTTTAACCACGAATCCTATCCGAATTAATAAAAAAAATTGTATTGGATTTATAGTTTGGGTTTAAACATATTAAACACTTTTTAATCTGTATTCACTCTCAATTTTAATTTTATTTTTGTCTGTATTGGAATCCCCTCCTGAGCACGAGTCTTACTCATTCAGGAGTGGGATAGTTTAGCTTTCATTGTATTAACTTGTATTCATTTCAAACTTACTAGCAATAAAAATAAATAAATAATAAAATAAAGCATAATGGTAACTATTTGGAATCAAACTGTTGTAATGTACAGATGATACAGCCATTTCAACTTGGAAACTTTAGAATAACCTTGTAACAGGCCTATATTCCTTTAATATTCAACTTATAAATCAAAGGTCCGCCGGTTAGGTTAATCGAAAAGGGCAAAATCTAGTCAAATTCTGTTCCCAACATATTCAAAGTCTGCCCCTGGGAGTTATGCTAGCTCATAATTGGTTATATTCGCAGTTGAGTTGCTGAGTGTGGTGCTAGTTTCACAAATTTATTTTTATGTTCATAGTTAATTGTATAACATTGTGTATTATGGCAAGAATTCGATTTAATTTAGAACAAATGATGTCCATTTATGACAATTATGTTTTAAAAATAATTTCTTAGAAATCCTGCAAAACGAAATATCGTATTTATTTCAGAATACACCCCATCATCACAAACAATGGAGGTCGTGAAGATATGAGAACGCGCGATAATCATTATGCCACTTATTTTTGAGTTGTAGATAAACAGAAATGTACCAAAAACAACCCATGAAACTAGAAGAATTTAAAGGCAATATTCGTCAAAGATATTTTTCAATGTAGCAAAATGAAATTAACTTATTTTCCTACATTGTTTTAAACAGAAATGACGCACGTTTAGGAACAGAGTTAAATACTTCGATCGTCTGAAGTACAGTATTGATTATTTATAATAAGTAGGCCTAATTGAAATAAGTACGTTGTAGAAATAATTATTAAAATAACTAGCCGTATCCGTGCGCTCCGCTGCACCTGTTAGAAATAAATATAAAGTAATTACATAATTAAAATAGGACGTTTGATCCAGGGAACATTCGTGTTTGATAGAAGGATAAATCGTTTAATATGTTACTTAATTTAAACATGCAACCATAGTTTAATGAAGATTGACATATAATTTAGTTTTAATGTGTATATTTTATATTACTTCCTATATGTTTCAGGAGTTACTGTAATAACATTGTAGAATTATGTCCATCTAGAGAAACTACACTTTCCAATGGTGAAATAATAATTAACTAATTAGCTTCCGATATTGCTTCATACAAACACAGAAACATTCTCTTAGGCTATGTTTAATAGCTTTCGATTGTTGTTATCCAAGGCCCCTTATAGACGAAGTCATTTGTTTTTATTTCAATACACCGCCTTGATGGCGTTGTTATTGTAATTTTAAAACTCATTGATCTCATTAAATATCAGTCCTATCAAACTTTTGTATAGAATAAAACTTATCGGAAATTATTTTTAAAGAAACTTTTGTTATATAATATTTTTCATGAAAATCAATAATAAGCGAGATATTTCGATTTATTTAATTCAGGCCCCCTTATAACCCCCCTTTTAAATAAAGTATTTTGAATGCCATATAGCCTAAAAGTTACGTTACAACGAACTTAATTTATATTACAATTTTCATATAAATCGGTTCAGCCATTATCGCGTGAAAAGGTAACAAACATCCAGACAGACAGACAGACATACAAACAACAATTTCAAAAAAGCGATTTTCGTTTTCAGAATGGTTAATTATACATGTTAACACCAATTATTTTTGGAAAATCGAAAAGTACCAGAAAATTTTTGGCTTCAGATTTATTATTAGTATAGATAATGTATACTTTAGCCATTGCAAATGAAAGAGTGTAATATAAAAATATACGGCCAATAGCGTCCCTAACCTCAAATATCACGAAATACTGTTAAAATAAATTCCAATAGAAAACTCACACCCACCATTCTTATACCTTGTGCCTCAGGAAAAGGGAGTAAAAACATCCAAACTAGATCGTTTTATAGTAGCCCGTCCCTTCAAGATTATATTAATTATAAAACTCCATAAAATTATATTAGATGCCCGTTTATGTTGCGCAATTCCTGAAACCAGCCCAGTGCTGACATCTGCAACTGTAATTATGAGGGTTTCAAAGTCTTGAGCTGTTTTGTCTGCAAATAAATTAGCATCGTTTATGAACACGCACACTCACAAACAGCTGAAAGTGCTATTGTGCTGACTTGCAGCTTGGACGGCGGGTTTCCATGGAGAGAGTGACTCACTTCGCCTGTCAACTGTTTCAACTCGCACAAAATTAGTTGATATTGGGGCCGGCAGTGTGCTGAGGACAGCTCTGTTGTCTTACCTGTAAAGAAAAACATCATTATCAGTTCACAGTCGAAAAAATCAATTTACAACATTTTATACTCGCATAGAACATTGCAGAAAACTTTATGCAGGTTCCTATAACTGTTACAAAGGACATAAATAAAAATTTCAATATTTATACTGACAGATATTTTATGTAGTTAGCTATGAACCTTCGTTATGAACAGAAAGTGGTTACCATGGGAACAATATATGTTGTATGGCAAAAATCACTACATGTGTAATGATAAAACGTTCAATTAATAAAAGAAATTAGACTATCAGGCAAAACAAATGAAATTTCAATACAGATGAAGTATCGTGATTCCCATCTAGTGTAGATTATATTTTTAACAGAAAATGCATAATATAAGTACAATAATTCAAGTTCAACGATATTTTGATCTGATAGTCGTATGCTTAGACAAGAGAAATTCCATTAAAGAAGAATAATTAATTGATTTAGCTTTTATGTATTATATATTAGTACAATAAAATCTCTAGCAACCGGCACCCAAATAACCGGCAATATCAAGATAACGGCACTTTTGGCTAAGCCAAAAAAAAAAAAAAAAAGTTTAAATCTGCCGCATTGTTTACAGTCTAGACCGTCAGTTCTGACACATTAGGAAGTTTGCACGAACTCCATTTTCAATGAATATTCAAATCTGAAATTAGTGTATTATTTGTGTTGTGTTTTAATAAAGAAAATCCACACAGATTTTACGTTTATTTAATTATGTTCGAGCCAGCAGTGTTATCATATTAGGAAGTTCGCACAAACTTTAATTTTCAGCGAATATTCGGACCTAGAATCAGTGTATTATTTGTGTTGTGTGATGTGTTTCAATAAGGAAAATCCACACAGTTTATTCAGTTATGAGCAAGTGATAGAGAAATAAGCTTCATATGGCTGCATTTTCAACATTTGGCACCATGAAATACGGACTTTTATCTATATATACTAGTATTTATTCAATTATTCGGCAAAATCTCGTATCCGGAACTAGCCTGGTCCCATTGGTGCCGTTTAAGAGAAATTCTACTGTATTAATTTTCAGTACAAAAAAGTAAAATTAGATTTTATCCGCGGGAAGGATAATTTCCACAGGGCATAAATATATTTACTCTCGTATACTATAGAATATTTTATCCATTACTGTCTAAATTTAATTTTAAATTGTAGCCCGTTTCTTTGTAACGTGTTGTTTATGAAGAAGTCATAAATGAATGTATGCATTTTATTATTTCTAATGTGTTTATTGTCATGGATTTAAAAGCTTTTAATTCACTGCTGTCAATAAAGACATTGTTTATGTTGCTAAGGACGGTAAAATAAAGATCACTTTAGATACTACTCATGGATAAAAAAAAAGTCGAGGTCGCTATCGATTTTAAATACACAGTCTAGTATGTATATACAGTCACGAAGCTCAATACGTCGTAAATATGCATCCATAGATAGTTGCTAACCACTAGGATCGCTACTATCGCCTCATTACAGACAATACGAAATAGTACCGGCACAATCAATTGTTCCTAGCATCCTCAAAACCTAAGCTTCGTGACTGTATATACTAGACTGTGATATTATCGTGTTACAACAATATAAATAGAGATACACAGAAGGCTTTGGATATAAACTCTATTATTGCTCTGTTATCATTATATCATTCAGGTTGTTCGTTTATGAAACTAAAAAAATATATATATTTATATTTATAACTAGCCGTATCCGTGCGCTCCGCTGCACCCGTTAGAAATAAATATAAAGTAATTACATAATTAAAATAGGACGTTTGATCCAGGAAACATTCGTGTTTGATAGAAGGATAAATCGTTTAATATATTACTTAATTTAAAATGCATCCAAATAATTAAAATGCGATCGTTTTGGTCCAGAGACACTCATTTGGTGCAATGACAATTACTTTAACCTGTTTCTTAATTTTTATTACATGCAACCATAGTTTAATGAAGATTGACATCATTTAGATTTAATGTGTATATTTTATTTTACTTGTTATAGGTTTCCATTGAATTATGGTAATAACTTAATTTTAACCCTTGTTTTCTACGTATTCAGTAAATGGCGCTTGGCCCACTATGGTACTGAACCATTCAAATAACTTATATTATATTATATTATATTATATTATATTATATTATATTATATTATATTATATTATATCATATTATATTATATTATATTATATTATATTATATTATATATTATATTATATTATATTATATTATATTATATTATATTATATTATATTATATTATATTATATTATATTATATTATATTATATTATATTATATTATACCAGAAGTTACTGTAATAACATTATAGCATTATGTCCATCTAGAGAAATTCCACTTTCCAATGATGAAATAATAATTAATTATACAAATCGGTTAATTTAGCTTCCGATATTACTTCATACAAACACAGAAACATTGTCTGTAGGCTATCTTTCATAGCTTTCGATTGTTGCTGTTCAAGGCACCTTATAGACGAAGTCTTGTTTTGTAATTCATTACACGGTCTTAGATGGCAGTTATTTTAATTTTAAAACTCATTTATCTCATTAAATATCAGTCCTATCAAAATTTTTGAAGGAATAAAACGTATCGCAAATTATGTTTAAAGAAACTTTTGTTATGTAATATTTTTCATAAAAATCAATAATAAGCGAGATATTTCGATTTATTTAATTCAGACCCCATTATAACCCCCCTTTTAAATAATGTATTTTGAATGCCATATAGCCTAAAATCTAAGTTACAACAAACTTAATTTATATTCCAATTTTTATCGAAATCCGTTCAGCCATTATCGCGTGAAAAGGTAACAAACATACAGACAGACAGACAGATATACAAACAAAAATTTCAAAAAAGCGATTTTCGGTTTCAGGGTGGTTAATTATATATGTTAGGACCAATTATTTTTGGAAAATCAAAAATTACCAGAAAAATTTCGGCTACAGATTTATTATTAGTATAGATAAAATTGATTTCTTTTGTTAATGCGATATGTAACGTAACTGGTCACATATATCGATTGTAACAATGACAGCATACATGGATTATAAGGAAGGCTGTGGTATACCATATAAACTGCAATTTCACTATTTTCGTGTAGATGTGTGGGGGTGAATTAAATTTATTTGAACATTTCACAATTCAATACGTGTGAAAGTCCTCCTTATAGACAATACATTTCCTTCTCAATGACAACAAACTGTTTGACACCTCCATTTTTGTCATTCAAATGACATAATATGATTTCAGAAATGTACTACAAAACGAAGAGGATAGATCAAACTTCCAATGGCTTTAGAAGTGAAAAGAATTCACCAACCACAATCCCACTTAATACTATTTTCCTACTGTTAGGTAACACGCCTACTATTCAATATTTAATGATCTAGTGATATAGACAGACATTCAGAATATAACAACTCTTCAATTTTTCTTTTATATTCCTGAAAGTAGTGTCATCCCAACTCGTTTCGTACAGGTGAGGGCGCTATTCTCTGTCACCCTGGAGACTAAAGCGCATTCTGTTGTGCGTTGCTAACACATTGACGTCTGAACAAAAGAAGGTGATATGATGGAATGTCAGATCGCGAACGTCGATCGTCAACTGTCGTGTCACCTGGGCGACGCTCAAGAGTGAAGCCTCCTTCAGAGATTATCAGCGATCTGAATTTAAATAGAGGCTCGTCGAGGGGTAGACAAGTATTCGGATTAGAAGGCTGTGGAATAAAATCGCACTACAGGTGAAGAGATTGGAAATATCTATTGAAATAATTTAATTTACAGGAGCAACAAGATGGCTGGTGAACCGAGTTCAAGCCCAGGAAATCGAAATGGAAATTATGATGAACAGATATACTTATTTATTGGCTTTTAAGGAACCCGGAGGTTCATTGCCGCCCTCACATAAGCCCGCCATTGGTCCCTATCCTGAGCAAGATTAATCCAGTCTCTATCCCACCTCACTCAAATCCATTTTAATATTATCTTCCCATCCACGTCTCGGCCTCCCTAAATATCTTTTTCCCTCAGGCTTCCCAACTAACGCTCTATATGCATTTCTAGATTCGCCCATACGTGCTACATGCCCTGTCCATCTCAAACGTCTGGATTTAATGTTCCTAATTATGTCAGGTGAAGAATACAATGCGTGCAGTTCTGTGTTGTGTAACTTTGTCCATTCTCCTGTAACTTCATCCCTCTTAGCCCCAAATATTTTCCTAAGCACCTTATTCTCAAAAACTCTTAACCTATGTTCCTCTCTCAAAGTGAGAGTCCAAGTTTCACAACCATAAAGAACAACCGGTAATATAACTGTTTTATAAATTCTAACTTTCAGATTTTTTTACAGCAGACTGGATGACAAAAGCTTCTCAACCGAATAATAACAGGCATTTCCCATATTTATTCTGTGTTTAATTTCCTCCCGAGTGTCATTTATATTTGTTACTGTTGCTCCCAGGTATTTGAATTTTTCCACCTCTTCAAAGCATAAATTTGCAATTTTTATATTTCCATTTCGTACAATATTCTCGTCACGAGACATAATCATATATTTTGTCTTTTCTGGATTTACTTCCAAACCTATCTCGATACTTGCTTATTCCAAGTATCAAATCTCAAAACCTTATTCCTTTGCTGTGGTCGTTCCAGAGAATCAGTCCCATTCCGAGGCTTATTTTGAGGTTTCGTAACAAGCTGTTTTTTTCGATGATGGATTGTTAGCCCTTTGCCCAACCCCAAGCTGGAGGACCACCCCTTATCGGCTGTCCACGACTGCTTATTCAATATATTCGCAGCTACCCTCCATATCTGGAGGCCGTCTCCTCTATCCGCAACCTGAGGACGCGCCATGCCGTGGTGATAGGGACCCACAATACATGGAATTAAATGATATAATAATGAGAAAATTCCTCGAAATATTCTGTATTATCACAGTCCACTATACATATAGTCACGAAGTTTTCTTTATTTTTTTTATTTTTGACAAAGATTCATTTAATAATAATTACAATAATTTATTTATTTAATCTGACAGGAATAAGGCCATAAGGCCTTCTCTTCCATCCTACCAGATAGCACATATAAATACAAAAAAGAAATACAAACACTGATGAAAATAATACAAATTAATTTAAAGCCCTATAGAGGGTCAACAGGGTCAAAAGAACACTATATAGCTCTAATCGATCGAATACAAGGAAAAAGAAAGAAAACAGAGATAGCAATGATGATAGTAATAATAATAATAATAATAATAATAATAATAATAATAATAATAATAAATAATAATAAATACATTACATATTAATTGACAATTTTACAACAGTTCAATACGTAAATCAAGATTTCAGGTATAACTCCCTGCAAAGTTGATTTGAATAATTTCGAGGGAAAAATTGTTCCGGGGCCGGGCATCGAACCCGGGACCTTTGGTTTAACGTACCAACGCTCTACCAACTGAGCTACCCGGGAACTCTACCCGACACCGATCCAATTTTTCCCTCTATATCCACAGACCTCAAAGTGGGCTGACAACCGTCAAGCAACCAACTTCGAGTGCACACTAACTCCGTGTGACTTAAATTGTGGTTTTCTGTTAACGAACAGTGACGTGTATTATGCAAATCAAGATTTCAGGTATAACTCCCTGTAAAGTTGATTTGAATAATTTCGAGGGAAAAATTGTTCCGGGGCCGGGCATCGAACCCGGGACCTTTGAGGTCTGTGGATATAGAGGGAAAAAATTGGATCGGTGTCGGGTAGAGTTCCCGGGTAGCTCAGTTGGTAGAGCGTTGGTACGTTAAACCGAAGGTCCCGGGTTCGATGCCCGGCCCCGGAACAATTTTTCCCTCGAAATTATTCAAATCAACTTTACAGGGAGCTATACCTGAAATCTTGATTTGCATAATACACGTCACTGTTCGTTAACAGAAAACCACAATTTAAGTCACACGGAGTTAGTGTGCACTCGAAGTTGGTTGCTTGACGGTTGTCAGCCCACTTTGAGGTCTGTGGATATAGAGGGAAAAATTGGATCGGTGTCGGGTAGAGTTCCCGGGTAGCTCAGTTGGTTGAGCGTTGGTACGTTAAACCAAAGGTCCCGGGTTCGATGCCCGGCCCCGGAACAATTTTTCCCTCGAAATTATTCAGTTCAATACGTAGTAAATATGCATCCATAGATACTTGCTAACCACCAGGATCGCTACTATCGCCTCATTACAGACAAGGCGAAATACTATGGGTATAGTATATTGTTCCTAGTATCCTTAACAACTCAAGCGTCCACACCTGTGGAGTAACGGTTTGCGTGTCTAGCCTCGAAACCAGGTGGCCCGGTTTTGATTCCCGGTCGGGGCAAATTACCTGGTTGAGGTTTTTTCCGGGGTTTTCCCTCAACCCAATATGAGCAAATGCTGGGTAACTTTCGGTGTTGGACCCGGGACTCATTTCACCGGCATTATCACCTTCATCTCATTCAAACGCTAAATAACCTAAGACGTTGTTAAAGCGTCGTAAAATAACCTACTAAAATAAATAAAAAACAACTCAAGCTTCGTGACTGATATACTAGACTGTGGTATTATTCAAACAATTGTCCAGCGTTGTTAAGTCCCTCAAGACAAGATTTTAGCATTTTTCTTGACAAAGAGACATCATATGTAACTACCCAATTTAAATAAACAAAATTAAGTTGGAATAATAACAAACATGCTGGAATAATATAACTTATCTTCTTTCAACCTCTGGGAAAATAAGTAAGGGAATGTCTAGTGAAGTGCTTTCTGTGGAGTGTGTCATTGTATGGGGTAAAAACATGGACATTACGACTAAGTGAAGAGAATCGACTAGAAGCATTCGAAATGTGGATATGGAGAAGGATGGAGTGTGTGAAATGGACAGACAGAATAAGAAATTAAACTGTGTTGGAAAGAGTGAGTGAAGAAAGAATAATTCTGAAACTGATCAGGAAGAGGAAAAGAAATTGGGTAAGTTATTGGCTAAGAAGAAACTGCCTTCTGAAGGATGCACTGGAAGGAATGGTGAACGGGATAAGAGTTCAGGGCAGAAGAAGATATCAGATGATAGGCGACATTAAGATATATGGATCATATGCGGAGACAAAGAGGAAGGCAGAAAATGGAGAAGATTGGAGAATGCTGGGTTTGCAGTGAAAGAACTTCCCTTTGACGGAAAAGTATGGATAACAAATTAATTAATAATATTACACAAATCTGATATTTTTTTCATGTAGTTATTATTAGTGAATAAAAACAAATCTATTCATCTAAGTGTTATATCAAACATATTGGTATATTCACAGGTAATCCATTATAACGCTGTAAAGTTTAGATAGAAATATGAATGTAACACTTAGTACATCTTCTGTTTATATATGTTGGAGTGTCGTTTCAAATCGTATTAAATACATCCTCGGTCGAAATTTAGTTTGAAGCGATTTCGCATAGCTGAGACGGTATTCTTTAAGACCCTGATCTCATATTGGAGCAATTCGCATTCTTTCCCGCCTTTTTTCTATGATGAAAATTATGTGTTGGATCAAATCGTATTATGTAGAACTTCCATTAGTTAAAATCTTAAATGGACAGCGTTGGCCAGCGGGCTGTATCTTCCCACCATTATTGAGTTTCCCGCTGTTTTACAACATTGTGATTATCAAGGTATGTACAATAGCACAATCTATTAAGAGCATTAAGGTATAATCAGAGAGAGAAGAGGTGGTGCCCGAAAGAGAGCACAATATGTAGCTAAGAAGAGGGAAGTGGCGTAATTTATCTCTAAATTAAGAGCAAGTGGTCCACACCTGTGGAGTAACGGTGAGCACGTCTGGCCGCGAAACCAGGTGGCCCGGGTTTGATTCCCGTTCGGGGCAAGTTACCTGGTTGAGGTTTTTTCCGTGGTTTTCCCTGTACCCTATATGAGCAAATGCTGGATAACTATCGGTGCTGTACCCCGGACTCATTTCACCGGCATTATCACCTTTACTTCATTCAGACGCTAAATAACCTCAGATGTTGATAGAGCGTCGTAAAATAACCTACTATAAGATAGAGCAAGGGAATCACATTACAATAGAAGTAAAAGTCAGAGACTTTATTTGGCTTCCGAATTAAATATTACAAAACTCTTCAAAACGTACAATTAAAGTGTTAATACCCCCCACCAAATATTTATCGGACAGAATTCAATAGGCTATAGGATTTTGTACACCGGCCAATGATGAATGCAGTTATTGCGCACACATGCTATTCCTAATAAGAAACTGCGATGATACACTATATATATATATATAGTATGTTTATTATTGTTATAGAGCTTAATAAAATACTGATATACGTAAGGATTAAAGAATAAAATATACAGGGTGGGCACAAAGTCCCATTACTCCATATTATTGTGTGTCATGAGAATACTGGGGAACATACTGACTCTTTAGATATTTAGGTATACACAGTTAGTGTACAGTAGTTATTTTGTTTCTATGATTGATTTATGACCACAATTACATCAATAGCGTGCATATTTGAGGTATTTCAGATATTTAAGGGGGTAACGGAACTATGTGCTCACTCTGTAGATGCCATAATTATTTAAAATGTATGTTCAATGTGAGTTAGAGATCGAACTGGGTGGCCGCACGATCCAAAGTATGTCTCTTTAGGCAGCTCCGTTCGAAGGGTTGCAGGTAAGAAAGTCGCCGTTTCTTATCATTATTTTCCAGCAGAAAGCAATAAAAATTATTGATGTATCGTCCTACATAGTATGCTGCTGTAAGAACCACAGAAAAAACTGACAAATGACAGGGCACAATTCAGCGTGGTTTATAGATGCAAATCGTATTATGTGACAAAATCGCTTCAAAACGTATTAAATCCACTGTGTCGGTGCAAAACGTATTAAGTGCAAACTTAAATTGACAATATCATGCATTAGATTAAACAATCAGTGTCAGTGATTGTCACATTCGGTGTCATTTCACAATGCCTAAAAGGTGACATTAAGATATTTAACATTTTTCCATTATCTTAGCCGTGAAACGTTTTTTACGTTTCCTGTAAAATATGTTTTTCTGCATTTAATACGATTTGAAACGACACTCCACATATATCTGTGGCCGGGAGGAAAAAGGTCTTAAGTCAATTTTTTGTGAAAACGAGATTTTTATATATTCTGAAAGCGGAAACAATTCTCTACAATCTGGTAAAACGGTTAAAGTCAAATAAGATCCTCACTAGATTTATAGAGCGTTACCAAATGTCCTAAGTACTTTTTGAATCGAGCACACACAGAATAAAGGACTTAAGAATATTTAATACTTTATTCCTTACAAACCATCACATGTTTACTTTCCATGCTTCCCTATTAAAAAGGTCTAACTTGTATTTTAGCCATTTTATCACATACTGATGTCCTTTCCTTTTAAAACTTTAAGCACCAGGGTAAACAGTCCTATAATTGTTTAAGACTCATTTTTCATTAGTAATAATTTACATTTCTCATTTATTTTTACATGAAAAAGGTCTTATATTTAAATTGTCCCTTCTACTCAGTTTGGGTTCTAGTCTTAAAAAGGGCTTAAGTGCAGCTATTTTTTGGAAATGATCAAGAAAATTGTTAAATGAGCAACATTACCTATTTTACAAGAAATATAAAGAAATAATATCCAGGAAAAAGCTCTAAATTAAAACAAATCTATAATTGACACCAATTTCAATCTTTCTACTGCTCTCCTGAAAAGTACAAAATTTTTATTTAAGACCTTTTTCCTCGCGGCCACAGATATTACAAAATTCATAAAGATTTTGCTTTAGTCCACACGCAAGTCACCTTAAATAAAAATGTATGTAATGTCTTGGAAATAATTGACAGAGCACAGATATTTTCTAAGTCTTAGAAATCAGGCATTGCGCATGAGCAGAAAACGAGCGCCTAATTGGAATTTATAAAACAGTTATATTACCGGTTGTTCTGTATGGTTGTGAAACTTGGACTCTCACTTTGAGAGAGGAACATAGGTTAAGGGTGTTTGAGAATAAGGTGTTTAGGAAAATATTTGGGGCTAAGAGGGATAAAGTTACAGGAGAATGTAGAAAGTTACACAACACGGAACTGCACGCATTGTATTCTTCACCTGACATAATTAGGAACATTAAATCCAGACGTTTGAGATGGGCAGGGCATGTAGCACGTATGGGCGAAACCAGAAATGCATATAGAGTGTTGGTTGGGAGGCCGGAAGGAAAAAGACCTTTGGGGGCCGAGACGTAGATGGGAGGATAATATTAAAATTGATTTGAGGGAGGTGGGATATGATGGTAGAGACTGGATTAATCTTGCTCAGGATAGGGACCGATGGCGGGCTTATGTGAGGGCGGCAATGAACGTGTGGTTTCTTTAAAACCCAGTAAATAAGTAAATAAGTAAGTAAGTACGATTTGGAAAATTAAACACGAACTGGTTCTATTTAATTGGAATATTTACATAGTTATAAATCTGTTTCTACCTGGCCAGTCTACAATCACATTAACAGTTGATTTAATCAGCAAAATGTAATCTTACTGGATAAGAACCACACCCTACGATTCTGAACGATCTTCGTGCAGCTAGCGCTCCGTGTGTTCGGCTCCATTGAGAGCAATGCTGCCAACCAATACAGAGTGCAGAATTTCTTCAAACCCCCTCCCCCTACACGTCTGCCTCCTGCATGTCTGGCCTGTGCTGGCCGATTGGATTTCCAATTACGATTTGTATTTAACAGTGCACCGATTTAATTGGCTTCATGATCTGGAACGAGCGGAACGGAGGCAGTTTTCTGCGCGGTACGTCCCTGCTTATTTAAATGAACAATGCTAATTCTGGCCTTATCGCGTACCAACAGCTGCCTATGACTTCACGTCAGACTGGCCATCATAATGCGACATTTTTGTCATCATCGTCATCATCATAATCATCATCATCATCATCATCTTCATCATCAACTTATATGTATTAGGTATTTTTATAACCTGTTCTCTTACGGTTTTTGAAGATGTGTATTGTTTCACAATCTTTGCCGTGATCGTCCAATTGACTGATACTTACTTACTGGCTTTTAAGGAACCCGGAGGTTCATTGCCGCCCTCACATAAGCCCGCCATTGGTCCCTATCCTGAGCAACATTAATCCAGTCTCTATCATCATATCCCACCTCACTCAAAACCAATTTAATATTATCTTCCCATCCACGTCTCGGTCTCCCTAAAGATCTTTTTCCCTCAGGCCTCCCAACTAACAGTCTATACGCATTTCTGGATTCGCCCATACGTGCTACATGCCCTGTCCATCTCAAACGTCTGGATTTAATGTTCCTAATTATGTTAGGTGAAGAATACAATGCGTGCAGTTCTGTGTTGTGTAACTTTCTCCATTCTCCTCTAACTTCATCCCTCTAAGCCCCAAATACAGTAGCGTGCAAATTAATCCGAACAAGACATATTTTTTACATTTTCTGTCATTGTTGGCCTCACAGCTGCTCATACCGCTTTAATTGACATCTGTAGTACGTGTAATTCCATTGTTGAAGGTCTGTCATTATTTTGTTTATAATATGTGACATTTTGCCTGTCGTTTTGTACTTATAAGCATTTCAGTTGTGTTGAAGACTTAATACTGCAATCCTATGTACATTCTGTCGTCTTCACAAATGGATACAACTCCACGAAAACGGTCTAAAATTATAACATTAGCAGAGCATTCTTCTATGACACAGAGGCAAATTGCTGCAGAATGTCACATCGGTTTGGCTACTGTTAATTCGATCATAATAGAATACAGGGAGACTGGATCCATCACACCCCAGAAAAAAGGAAACTGTGGCCGGAAAAGGAAGACTTCACCTGCAGATGATCGTTTAATTGTCAGGAAAAGTAAATTAAATCCTAGACTAACTGCTGTCGACCTAACCCGCGAGTTAATGGCTACCACTGGGGCGAATATTCACGTCACAACAGTGCGGCGTAGGCTTTTGGAAGCTGGACGAAGGGCTCGTAAGCCTATTAAGAAGCAACTGCTAACCCCTGTTATGTGCAAAAAACGCTTAATGTGGGCAAAATTACATCAACACTGGACAGTGAATGACTGGAAGAATGTACTTTTTTCCGATGAGTCTCATTTCGAGTCCACGGCCACCGTGTTTCTTACGTACGGAAAGGATCCGAAAAAGTAACAGCAGCTCATCTCCAACAAGCACCCAAATAGCCCCCTAAAGTAATGTTTTGGGATTGTTTTACAATTGAAGGGCCTGGAGCATTAATACCTCTCAAGGGAATGATGAATTCTGACAAATATATTCACTTATTGGAAACCAGAATCGTACCCCAGCTGCAAAAATCATTTCCGGATGGCAGAGGTGTGTTCCAACAAGACCTGGCACCATGCCATACGTCTCGAAAAACTACAGAATTCTTCAACAAGAAGAATATTCAGGTACTCCCCTGGCCAGGCAACTCACCCGACATCAACCCCATTGAGAACTTGTGGTCAATTTGCAAAAGAAGAATGCAAAAATGGATTGTTCTACAAAGGAGAAGATGATTTCTGCCCTCATTGGTGTATGGTTTCGCGATGAAGAAATGAAGAATATTTGTGGGAAATTAGTGGAATCCATGCGAAATCGTCTCAAAGCTGTTATTAGGAACAAGGAGGCCACATAGATTACTGAGGTATGTCTTAGATCCTTTCTTTATCCCCTTTTGAGTGTTACGTTGTTCGGATTAATTTGCACGCTACTGTATTTTCCTAAGCACCTTATTCCCAAACATCCTTAACCTATGTTCCTTTCTCAAAGTGAGAGTCCAAGTTTCACAACCATATACAAGAACCGGTAATATAACTGTTTTATAAATACTAATTTTCAGATTTTTTGACAGCAGACTGGATGATAAAAGCTTCTCAACCGAATAATAACAGACATTTCCCATATTCATTCTGTGTTTAATTTCCTCCCGAGTATCATTTATATTTGTTACTGTTGCTCCAAGATATTTGAATTTTTCCACCTCTTCAAAAGATAAATTACCAAATTTTATATTTCCATTTCGTACAATATTCTCGTCACGAGACATAATCAATTGACTGATACTCGATCCGCAACCTGAGGACATGCCATACCGTGGTGATAGGGACCTACAAAACATGGATTAACTGATACTTCTACGATAATTTCGGAATGTGATTTGGAGTCTTATTATAAAGAAAAATTACCCGTCCGCCAATTTAACTATCGCCGAGTGTGTAACTTTTCGGAGTGTATAGGAATATCACTTTTACCGACATTGTACAAAATTTTCTCCAATATTCTTTTGAGAAGATTAAATCCGTACGTAGACGTAATTACTGGGGATCATCAGTGCGGTTTTAGGCGTAATAGATCGACTATTATTCAGAATTTTTGTATTCGATAGATAATAGAGAAAAATGGCAGTATAAGGGTACAGTGCATCAGTTATTCGTAGATTTCAAAAAGACATATGACTCGGTTAAGAGAGAAGTTTTATATGATATTCTTATTGAATTTAGTATTCGAAGAAACTAGTTCGATTAATTAAAATGTGTCTCAATGAAACCTACAAAGGAGTCCATATACCCCAGTTTCTATCTGATGCTTTCCCAATTCACTGCGGGCTAAAGCAGGGAGATGCACTATCACCTTTACTTTTTAACTTCGCTCTAGAATATGCCATTAGGAAAGTCCAGGATAACAGAGACGGTTTGGAATTGAACGGGTTACATCAGCTGCTTGTCTATGCGGATGACGTGAATATGTAAGGAGAAAATCCACAAACGATTAGGGAAAACGCGGAAATTCTAGTTAAAGCAAGTAAAGCTATAGGGTTGGAAGTAAATCCCGAAAAGACTACGTATATGATTAAGTCTCGTGACCAGAATATTGTACGAAATGTAAACATAAAAATTGGATATCTATCCTTCGAAGAGGTGGAAAAATTAAAATATTTTGGAGCAACAGTAACAAATATAAATGACACTCGGGAGGAAATTAAACGCAGAATAAATATGGGAAATGCCTGTTATTATTCGGTTGAGAAGCTTTTGTCATCCAGTCTGCTGTCAAACTTCTGAAAGTTAGAATTTATAAAACAGTTATATTACCGGTTGTTCTTTATGGTTATGAAACTTGGACTCTCACTTTGAGAGAGGAACATAGGTTAAGGGTGTTTGAGAATAAGGTGCTTAGGAAAATATTTGGGGCTAAGAGGGATGAAGTTACAGGAGAATGGAGAAAGTTATACAACGCAGAACTGCACGCATTGTATTCTTCACCTGACATAATTAGGAACATTAAAACCAGACATTTGTCCTGTGAGATTCGTAATTTGACCCACTGTTCGCCGGTAGCGATAAGCTTCTTAATACTGACGTCTTGTATGGGGAATTATCAATTAAAACTGTATACGCGCAATATCATGTCGTAAAGACTAGCAACATAATATGAACGCCCTGTATGTTCCTATGGGATATGTTAGTGATGTAGTCGAGATTGGCTGCTAATAAGAGAGGCGTCCGTCCATGCCAGCAGGTGCTCTCGGATGAGTAATGAGTTCGTCGGACGGGAAATCGTTATCTGTCTGATTGATCGGGTTACCTTCTTATAGCCGACTCAATGGGCTGAATCATAATACAGCACTTAAGAAACAAGCAGCACAGCCAAATGCCTGTCATCGCCACTCCATAAATCATTGTTGTCTCTAAATCAACTGTTTTCTGGTTGCTTGGTAACAAAACTGTACAAATCGTTAGGAAATTCATGATTCTCGGCTTGTGTTATCGAGAGCTAGATTGGGAAGAGCTGGACAATTTTTTCTGTCTCGAAAAAATACAGATAAAACATTAAATAAAATTCTAAATCAACTGTTTTCTGGTTGCTTGGTAACAAAACTGTACAAATCGTTAGGAAATTCATGATTCTCGGCTTGTGTTATCGAGAGCTAGATTGGGAAGAGCTGGACAATTTTTTCTGTCTCGAAAAAATACAGATAAAACATTAAATAAAATTCTAAATCAACTGTTTTCTGGTTGCTTGGTAACAAAACTGTACAAATCGTTAGGAAATTCATGATTCTCGGCTTGTGTTATCGAGAGCTAGATTGGGAAGAGCTGGACAATTTTTTCTGTCTCGAAAAAATACAGATAAAACATTAAATAAAACTCTAAATCAACTGTTTTCTGGTTGCTTGGTAACAAAACTGTACAAATCGTTAGGAAATTCATGATTCTCGGCTTGTGTTATCGAGAGCTAGATTGGGAAGAGCTGGACAATTTTTTCTGTCTCGAAAAATACAGATAAAACATTAAATAAAATTCTAAATCAACTGTTTTCTGGTTGCTTGGTAACAAAACTGTACAAATCGTTAGGAAATTCATGATTCTCGGCTTGTGTTATCGAGAGCTAGATTGGGAAGAGCTGGACAATTTTTTCTGTCTCGAAAAAATACAGATAAAATATTAAATAAAATTCTAAATCAACTATTTTCTGGTTGCTTGGTAACAAAACTGTACAAATCGTTAGGAAATTCATGATTCTCGGCTTGTGTTATCGAGAGCTAGATTGGGAAGAGCTGGACAATTTTTTCTGTCTCGAAAAAATACAGATAAAACATTAAATAAAATTCTAAATCAACTGTTTTCTGGTTGCTTGGTAACAAAACTGTACAAATCGTTAGGAAATTCATGATTCTCGGTTTGTGTTATCGAGAGCTAGATTGGGAAGAGCTGGACAATTTTTTCTGTCTCGAAAAAATACAGATAAAACATTAAATAAAATTCTAAATCAACTGTTTTCTGGTTGCTTGGTAACAAAACTGTACAAATCGTTAGGAAATTCATTATTCTCTGCTTGTGTTATCGAGAGCTAGATTGGGAAGAGCTGGACAATTTTTTCTGTCTCGAAAAAATACAGATAAAACATTAAATAAAATTCTAAACACTCTAAGAACGTTTAACAAATATCTGGCAAAGCAGTTATAAAAATGATGAAAGAGTGATGGAACGGAGAAAAATTCTCTCCGGCGCCGGGATTTGAACCCGGGTTTTCAGCTCTACGTGCTGATGCTTTATCCACTAAGCCACGCCGGATACAACCCCGACGCCGGTTAGAATCGTCTCAGATTAAGCTCCATCTCTTGGGTTCCCTCTAGTGGCCGCCCTCTGCACTACGTCATAGATGTCTATGAACGCAGGACCGAAGTCCATACATGTGTTGAGGTGCACTCGAATGAGTGACTGGTTGGCCGGGATCCGACGGTATAGGCGCCGTCTTCATGGAAATATCATATGTACTTCGGTACATCAAAATATATATGATATGCGTAATAAATCACTTTGTGATTTAAGACGGCGCCTATACCGTCGGATCCCGGCCAACCAGTCACTCATTCGAGTGCACCTCAACACATGTATGGACTTCGGTCCTGCGTTCATAGACATCTATGACGTAGTGCAGAGGGCGGCCACTAGAGGGAACCCAAGAGATGGAGCTTAATCTGAGACGATTCTAACCGGCGTCGGGGTTGTATCCGGCGTGGCTTAGTGGATAAAGCATCAGCACGTAGAGCTGAAAACCCAGGTTCAAATCCCAGCGCCGGAGAGAATTTTTCTCCGTTCCATCACTCTTTCATCATATGATGACGCAGAATATCTGCATGGAAATATCATATGTACTTCGGTATATCAAAATATATAAAAAATATAGTTATAAAAATGTTTATCAGTTGTAAGTCTTTCTCCATGTATGAAATTCATTATACCTCTTGATTACACACTTTTAATATTTTATAAGACTTAAAAATTAACGGATACAAGCCCAACATAATACGAAAGACAAAACATAATCACAAAAAAACATAAGAATACAACACAAACACAAGAACACAAAAAATACATCACACTGACATACGAAAAGAAAAACACACACAAGATAGCAACCTCATTTAAGAAATTAAATTACAACATCGCATATAGAACAAATAACACTCTACAAAAACATCTCAACAACACAAACAAACAAATACAACCACACAGGCGTATACAAACTCAAATGTAACACCTGCAACAACTTGTACATAGAACAGGCAGGCAGAGCATTTCAAACACGTTACAAAGAACACATCACAGCCATAACAAAACTACAAAACAATTTCACATATACAGAACACATCACAAATGCTAACCACATCAACACAGACATGGAAATACTACACATCCAACCAAAAATTCAGAAACTAAACACACTAGAACAATATGAAATATACAGACACACGAAAACACACCCTAATGAAATTCTCGACACACAATTCAATTTCAGAACACACACACTCTTTGACTACACATTACACTACACAAACACACCCCCACAGGAAACAATACAAGAGGCGCCGAGACCAGCAACGACCAGTTCTGAAGAAGACCAATAACAGGCCGAAACATGTAAACCAGGTACGATAGAATTTAACACGAGAAAGTCATATAATACATATTCCGAAGTGATACAGTGTTAAAAGTTGTGTAATCAAGATGTATTAAATAATTAGTTATAATAACATTTTAACACCTGAATGTTATTCTAACTAGATTCTTAAGTGAAATTTTGATCAGTTTCTCACATTTAACACTTTATATCACTTAAGAATTTAGGTATAATGACATTTTAACGCCTCGAAATTTATTGTAATTAGATTCTTAAATGAAATTTGTTATTGAAAGTTCTGGCATAGAAAGGAATAGATTCTAATATAATCTTTAGTTTATTTTCTTAATATCGAACAACCTTCACTTTGTATGGATTTAAGTAATAGGCCTGCAGTATTTTAATTTTGGTTTCATCCTCCATAATTATCATTCATTTGTCTTTAGTTTCATGCCCAAGGACAGGTCTTTCACTGCAAACCCAGGATTCTTCTATCTTTTTTTTATTTTCTGCCTTCCTCTTTGTCTCCTCATATGATCCACGTATCTTAATGTCGTCTATCATCTGATATCTTCTTCATCCCGAACTCTTTTCCCATTCACCATTCCTTCCAGTCCATCCTTCAGTAGGCAGTTTCTTCTCAACCAGTGACCCAACCAATTCCATTTTCCTCTCCCTCATCAGTTTCAGCACCATTCCTTCTTCACCCACTCATAGGCGGAGATAGAACCGTTTCTTTGGGGAGAGGTGTGGGGCAAAGCAAAACCATAGAATCCCCATATATCGGAGTTATAGGGACATCATTTACCTCCTCCACCGTTATAGCTTGACCGTAGTTCAGTATAGTATATCAGAATATGGTTATTTAATGAAGATATTTTCGGGGGGAATGTTTCTTACAGTGTTTCAGCCATATCCGCGATGTTTCGGACCTGAAAATTTTATTATAATGGGGCATAACTTAAAACAATATCTTTTTTTTCTCTCTCTCGTACAGAAACATATGCATACATCAAAAAAACTGCGTAACGGTGCTAAGAGAAACTTTTTTATATCAAGCTTTCCTGAAGATAACATACTTACTGATTTTTAAGGAACCCCGGAGGTTCATTGCCGCCCTCACATAAGCCCGCCATTGGTCCCTATCCTGAGCAAAGATTAATCCAGTCTCTACCATCATATCCTACCTCCCTCAAATCCATTTTAATATTATCTTCCCATCTACGTCTCGGCCTCCCCATCGTCTTTTTCCCTCCGGCCTCCCAACTAACACTCTATATGCATTTCTGGATTCGCCCATATGTGCTACATGCCATGCCCATCTCAAACGTCTGGATTTAATGATCCTAATTATGTCAGGTGAAGAATACAATGCGTGCAGTTCTGTGTTGTGTAACTTTCTCCATTCTCCTGTAACTTCATCCCTCTTAACCCCAAATATTTTCCTAAGCACCTTATTCTCAAACATCCTTAACCTACGTTCCTCTCTCAAAGTAAGAGTTCAAATTTCACAACTATAAAGATCGCCGGTAATATAACTGTTTATAAATTCTACCTTTCAATAAAATTCTGATACATTAAAAAATCTATACTAATTAATAAATGTGTAGCCGAAATTTTTCTGGTAATTTTCGATTTTCCAAAAATAATTGGTCCTAACATATATAATTAACCACCCTGAAACCGAAAATCGTTTTTTTGACATTTTTGTTTGTATGTCTGTCTGTCTGTCTGTCTGTATGTTTGTTACCTTTTCACGCGATAATGGCTGAACGGATTTCGATGAAAATTGGAATATAAATTAAATTCGTTGTAACTTAGATTTTAGGCTATATGACATTCAAAATACATTATTTAAAAGGGGGGGTTATAAGGGGGCCTGTATTAAATAAATCGAAATATCTCGCTTATTATTTATTTTTGTGAAAAATGTTACATAAGAAACGTTTCTTTAAACATAATTTTCGATAAGTTTTATTCCTTGAAAAATTTTGATAGGACTGATATTTAATGAGATAAATGAGTTTTAATGTTAAAATAACTGCCATCTAAGGGCGTATAATGAAATAAAAAACAAATGACTTCGTATATAAGGGGCCATGGACAGCAACAATCGAAAGCTATGAAAAATAGTCTACAGAGAATGTTTCTGTGTTTGTATGAAGTAATATCGGAAACTAAATTAACCGATTTGTATAATTAATTATTATTTCACCATTGGAAAGTGTAGTTCTCTAGATGGACATAATGCCATAATGTTATTACAGTAACTTGATATAATGATATAATTGTAATATAATATAATATAATATAATATAATATAATATAATATAATGTAATATAATATAATATAATATAATATAATATAATATAATATAATATGTAATATAATATATATATATAATTTATAGTTATTTGAAGGGTTCAGAACCATAGTGGGCCAAACGCCATTTACTGAATACTTAGAAAACAAGGGTTAAAATTAAGTTATTACCATAATTCAATGGAAACATATAGCAAGTAAAATAAAGTATAGACATTAAATCTAAATGATGTCAATGTTCATTAAACTATGGTTGCATGTAATAACAATTAAGAAACATGTTAAAGGAATTGTCACTGCACCAAATGAGTGTCTCTGCACCAAAATGATCGCATTTTAATTATTTAAACACAATTTAAATTAAGTAACATATTAAACGATTTATCCTTCTATCAAACACGAATGTTCCCTGGATCAAATGTCCTATTTTAATTATGTAATTACTTTATATTTATTTCTAACGGGTGCAGCGGAGCGCATGGGTAAGGCTAGTTTAAAATAAATATTATATTCCAGATACATGATCTGAAGACATTATTTCGTCAATTCAAGTACAGAAACTTAATCATAAACAAAAACAAATAGGAAGTTATGAATTCAATATTTTATAATGTTAATAAAAAAACAGTTCAGACAAGTTGGGGGGGGGGCAGTGCCCCCCATACCACACCACAATTCCGCCTATGCACCCACTCTTTCCAACACAGCTTAATTTCTTATTCTCTCTGTCCACTTCACACGCTCCATTCTTTTCCATATTCACATTTCAAATGCTTCTATTCGCTTCTCTTAACTTCGTCGTAATGTCCATGTTTCTCCTCATACGATGCTACACTCCATAATCATGGAATGGGATAGAATGGAATTTGAGGAGACTCACTACTATCCAGCACTGTGACCTTTTAAGATCTACTGCAGTAACACTCAAGCTAGACACATTCCCAAATCGTATTCAGATTTTGGAAAAGGCAACCGTACTCGTCCCTAGACCAGACTTTCCAACCGGCGTTCGGGGAATGCTATGGAATGAATAATTTTGAGGGAAAAATTGTTTCGGGGCCGGGTATCGAACCCGGGACCTTTGGTTAAACGTACCAACGCTCTACCAACTGAACTAGCCGGGAACTCTACCAGACACCGATCCAACTTTTCCCTCTATATCCACAGACCTCAAAGTGGGCTGACAACCGTCAAGCAACCAACATTGAGTGCACACTAACTCTGTGTGACTTAAATTGTGGTTTTCTGTTAACGAACAGTGACGTGTATTATGCAAATCAAGCTTTCAGGTATAACTCCCTGTAAAGTTGATTTGAATAATTTTGAGAGAAAAATTGTTTCAGGGCCGGGTATCGAACCCGGGACCTTTGGATAAACATACCAATGCTCTACCAACTGAGCTACCCGGGAACTCTACCAGACACCGATCCAATTTTTTCCTCTATATCTACAGACCTCAAAGTTGGCTCACAACCGTCAAGCAACCAACATTGAGTACACACTAATTCTGTGTGACTTAAATTGTGGTTTTCTGCTAACGAACAGTGACGTGTATTATGCAAATCAAGCTTTCAGGTATAACTCCCTGTAAAGTTGATTTGAATAATTTTGAGGGAAAAATTGTTTCAGGGCCGGGTATCGAACTCGGGACCTTTGGTTAAACGTGCCAACGCTCTACCAACTGAGCTAACCGGGAACTCTACCCGACACCGATCCAATTATTCAAATCAACTTTACAGGGAGTTATACCTGGAAGCTTGATTTGCTGAATGCTATGGAATGATGACGAAATTGAGAAATGTTGATGTAATGATGTAAATGCCTAATATGGCGCAACGGGAGAATCCAGAAAAAAAATACCAACTGCGACCTTTTCCGCCACTAGTGCCACTGGATTTTTAATGCAAAATCCCAAGGCCTCACGGAGACTCGAACCCAAGCAATCTCGATGACAGGCGGGAGGTCTGAACTGTCACCGCAGAGGATCCTCTTTCCTTATGATAACAAATTCACTCCTTATGTACTCAATAGTACTATTTTTTTTTACAATTATCGATATACTATAAATGATTGGAATGACCTACCTGCAGCGGTCTTTGAGGGCTGTCCTTCCTTAAGGAGATTCAAGAATAACTTAAAAAGCTGTGTATAAAGTGCAAATAAAAATTAAGATGACATTTAACATTTAATTTTTTTAGGTGACATGTATTTATTTAGCCTGACGAGTTACTCCCTTGGTTTGAATTGTAAATTATTTAAAAATAGCGTGTAAGAGGGCCTTAGACTAGAAATGTTTAGCTTAAATGTAGTTCTGTTTATAAGTATGCATAAGGGTGTAATTATTTGTCTTATTTGAACTGTTGTATCAGTGAAGCGAGGTGAGTCAGTGAAGTTATGGTTTTACAGTGCAGTGAACAGTTCGGATCAGTGATAATTTATAGTATAAATGAAATGTGTCCTAAAGTGTCAGTGAAATGTGTGCTAAAGTGCCAGTGGAATGTGTCCTAAAGTGTCAGTGAAATGCGTTCTATAGTGTCAGTGAAATGCGTTCTATAGTGTCAGTGGAATGTGTTATAGAGGGTCAGTGAAATGTGTCCTAAAGTGTCAGTGAAATGCGTTCTATAGTGTCAGTGGAATGTGTCCTAAAGTGTCAGTGAAATGCGTTCTATAGTGTCAGTGGAATGTGTTATAGAGGGTCAGTGAAATGTGTCCTAAAGTGTCAGTGAAATGCGTTCTATAGTGTCAGTGGAATGTGTTATAGAGGGTCAGTGAAATATGTCCTAAAGTGTCAGTCAAATGCGTTCTATAGTATCAGTGGAATGTGTTATAGAGGGTCAGTGAAATGTGTCCTAAATTTTCAGTGAAATGCGTTCTATAGTGTCAGTGGAATGTGTTATAGAGGGTCAGTGAAATGTGTCCTAAAGTGTCAGTGAAATGCGTTCTAGTGTGTCAGTGGAATGTGTTATATAGGGTCAGTGAAATGTGTCCTAAAGTGTCAGTAAAATGCGTTCTATAGTGTCAGTGGAATGTGTTATATAGGGTCAGTGAAATGTGTCCTAAAGTGTCAGTGAAATGTGTTCTATAGCGTCAGTGAAATGTGTCCTAAAGTTTCAGTGAAATGCGTTCTGTAGTGTCAGTGGAATGTGTTCTATAGTGTCAGTGAAATGTGTCCTAAAGTGTCAGTGAAATGCGTTCTATAGTGTCAGTGGAATGTGTTATAGAGGGTCAGTGAAATGTGTCCTAAAGTGTCAGTGAAATACGTTCTATAGTGTCAGTGGAATGTGTCCTAAAGTGTCAGTGAAATGCGTTCTATAGTGTCAGTGGAATGTGTTATAGAGGGTCAGTGAAATGTGTCCTAAAGTGTCAGTGAAATGCGCTCTATAGTGTCAGTGGAATGTGTTATAGAGAGTCAGTGAAATGGATTCTATAGTGTCAGTGGAATGTGTTATATAGGGTCAGTGAAATGTGTCCTAAAGTTTCAGTGAAATGCGTTCTATAGTGTCAGTGGAATGTGTTATAGAGGGTCAGTGAAATGTGTCCTAAAGTGTCAGTGAAATGCGTTCTATAGTGTCAGTGGAATGTGTTATAGAGGGTCAGTGAAATATGTCCTAAAGTGTCAGTCAAATGCGTTCTATAGTATCAGTGGAATGTGTTATAGAGGGTCAGTGAAATGTGTCCTAAATTTTCAGTGAAATGCGTTCTATAGTGTCAGTGGAATGTGTTATAGAGGGTCAGTGAAATGTGTCCTAAAGTGTCAGTGAAATGCGTTCTAGTGTGTCAGTGGAATGTGTTATATAGGGTCAGTGAAATGTGTCCTAAAGTGTCAGTAAAATGTTCTATAGTGTCAGTAGTGTCAGTGGAATGTGTTATAGTGTCAGTGGAATGTGGGTCAGTGAAATGTGTCCTAAAGTGTCAGTGAAATGCGTTCTATAGTGTGAAATGTGTTATAGAGGGTCAGTGAAATGTGTCCTAAAGTGTCAGTGAAATGCGTAGTGTCAGTGGAATGTGTTATAGAGGGTCAGTGAAAGGGTCAGTGAAATGTGTCAGTGGAATGTGTTAGAGGGTAGAAATGTGTCCTAAAAGTGTCAGTCGTTCTAAATGTGTCAGTGGAATGTGTTATAGAGATCTGAAATGTGTCAGTGAAATGCGTTCTATAGTGTCAGTGGAATGTGTTATAGAGGGTCAGTGAAATGTGTCCTAAAGTGTCAGTGAAATACGTTCTATAGTGTCAGTGGAATGTGTTATAGAGGGTCAGTGAAATGTGTCCTAAAGTGTCAGTGAAATGCGTTCTATAGTGTCAGTGGAATGTAGAGGGTCAGTGAAATGTGAATGTGCGTTCTATTGTGTCAGTGGAATGGGTCAGTGAAATGTGTCCTAAAGTGTCAGTGAAATGCGTTCTCAGTGAAATGTGTCAGTGGAATGTTCTGAATTGTTATAGAGGGTCAGTGAAATGTGTCCTAAAGTGTCAGTGAAATGCGTTCTAGTAGTGTCAGTGGAATGTGTAGGGTCAGTGAAATGTGTCCTAAAGTGTCAGTGAAATGCGTTCTATAGTGTCAGTGGAATGTGTTATATAGGGTCAGTGAAATGTGTCCTAAAGTGTCAGTGAAATGCGTTCTATTGTGTCAGTGGAATGTGTTATATAGGGTCAGTGAAATGTGTCCTAAAGTGTCAGTGAAATGCGTTCTATAGTGTCAGTGGAATGTGTTATATAGGGTCAGTGAAAAGTGTCCTAAAGTGTCAGTAAAATGCGTTCTATTGTGTCAGTAAAATGCGTTCTATTGTGTCAGTGGAATGTGTCCTAAAGTGTCAGTAAAATGCGTTCTATTGTGTCAGTGGAATGTGTCCTAAAGTGTCAGTGAAATGCGTTCTAGTGTGTCAGTGGAATGTGTTATATAGGGTCAGTGAAAAGTGTCCTAAAGTGTCAGTAAAATGCGTTCTATAGTGTCAGTGGAATGTGTCCTAAAGTGTCAGTGAAATGCGTTCTAGTGTGTCAGTGGAATGTGTTATATAGGGTCAGTGAAAAGTGTCCTAAAGTGTCAGTAAAATGCGTTCTATTGTGTCAGTGGAATGTGTTATATAGGGTCAGTGAAATGTGTCCTGAAGTGTCAGTGAAATGCGTCATAGTGCCACTACAGTGAGTGAGATGAAATTAAAGTGAAATACTATTATCACTATCAATCTGAAACTTATGTAGGTCCTATACATATGTAGGTAAAAGGTAAAAGGTAAAGGTATCCCCGTAACATGCAATGAAGGCACTTGGGGGGGCATGGAGGTAGAGCCCCATGCTTTCCATGACCTCGGCACTAGAATGAGGTGGTGTGGTCGGCACCACGCTCTGACCGCCTTTTACCCCCGGGAAAGACCCGGTACTCAATTTTATAGGAGGCTGAGTGAACCTCGGGGCCGTTCTGAAAGTTTGGTAACGAGAAAAATTTCTGTCACCACCTGGGATCGAACCCGGGACCTTCCAGTCCGTAGCCAGCTGCTCTACCAACTGAGCTACCCGGCCGCCATACATATGTAGGTTGTATTGTAAAATTAGGTTCACTTATTAATTAGGTTGTTTTTATGTAATATTATTAATTGTAATTATTGTGTTCAATTGTATTCTGTATTTTTATTGTATTGTGTGTTGTAGAATTGTATTTGTATTGTATAATTGTATTGTGTATTGTAATTTTATTGTGTGTTGCTTATATTGTGTATACCACTGACACCGGGTGCTTGCCCACTTGTGGTGTAAATAAATACATACACATACTTAATTATTTCATTTCTGTGCTTTTTATTTTTCTGGTTTGACTTTATGTGTTTTGCAAATGATTTAACTTTTATGTTGATTTTTGTTTTCTTTATTTCACCTTCATAGACTTAAGTAAAGAATTTTTAACCTAAAAACTTTACACATAATCGTTCATAAGTCTTGTTTCTACTTCATGTAAAAATTATTTATTTATTAAACATGAAAAATATTTTCGTCTTTGCTTTCCAAATCGTCTATATTTTGTAACAAACTGTTTGTACATTCTTTACCGCTCTAATATCTGTATCTCGTCATATCCATAAACTGAATAAAAGCAACTCGTCGATCTTGCAAAACAATCATCAGTATTCATTTGTTTCTCTGCAATACTACCGCAGTCATAAAATATCCCTCTCTCTGTCAACAATTTTTTAAAAATATGTTTTATGTTACGTTAGATTAAATTTCTAAATATGTCGAACTGGTAGCTTGGGGATAGAAAACAAAACACTGTGCGCAATACACAACAATAACAGCAACAGAAATAATATATTTCTGAGTTTAATTAGTTTGGTTCTTTTTTGTAAGTAGGATGAAAACAAATGACGGAGACTTAAAGAGCTCTCATTTCAGACATCTCCACTAGAGTACGGTGGGTGTAATCGTCGGTAAAAAAAGAAGAAGAGGAGTGGTTTTTATTTTGAACGCTGTTTATTGTCGTGGCTCTTCCTTACTCGCCCCGAGGTACCCCTCTCCCCTTTCCTACCCTGTCCCACCCCTTCTACGGTCTTTAGGGAAAAGTAAACGTAAATGATAACATTTTTTGTGTGTGTCTCATTTATTCTTTACAATTCCCCTTAGGATCTCTCTCGTCTACATGGCCGCGTTCTGATCCTGTGGCACTTGTTGTGTGCCGAACAGCGGTTAGCAATTCAGGGACCGCGTACCCCAAAACATATTTTCTTACAAACATTAAAAATAAGCCTAAATATTGCATTTTATTTGAGGAATCAAACTGTTTTTGGTTAAAATGAATATTTGATGTAATCCTGTTCTATATTCTGACCGCCATATAAATCAATTACAATTACAGTAGAACTTGGTTATAACGACATCCAAGGGACCTTAAACATTATGTTGTTATAAACGAGTGTCGTAGTAATAATAATAATAATAATAATAATAATAATAATAATAATAATAATAATAATAATAATAATAATAATAACAGGTGGCAGCTTATCAACTACAATTAATAATGGAAAAATATAATCTTAAAATTTCTAATCATAAAACAAAAACAATGGCATTTGAAGGAGTTGATCACAGAAGATGTAAAATAGTTTTAAATCATGAAATCATAGAACAGGTATCCTCCTTTAACTATTTAGGCTGCAATATATCATACGTAAAAGAACAAGACGTCAAAAATAAAATGAGTAAATTTCAACAGATGTGTGGAACAATACGAAGGACCTTAAAAATAAAACACAACGTTCAACACAACTAAAATTTTATACAACGTTAGCTGTCCCACTATTAACCTATGGTTCAGAAAATTGGTCTATAAACCGAACTAAAAAGAAAATTGAATCCAGCGAAATGAAATTCCTTCGAAGTGTTGCTGGTCTCACTCTTTTAGATCATCAAAAGAACAAAAATATACGAGAACAACTAAATATGTTTAATTTGACTGAGAAAATACAACAACAAAAACATAATTGGTACCAACATATAAGAAGAATGAATGACGACCGGTTACCTAAAGTAATACTGAACTATGAACCAAGAGGACACAGAAATGTTGGTAGACCAAGAACAAGATGGATAGACGACATAAACTTTGAAGACGGAACAGGCCAATAGGCCTAATCCCTGTGGTTGATGATGATGATGATAATAATAATAATAATATAAGGGTACACTACATCAGTTATTCATAGATTTCAAAAAGACATATGACTCGGTTAAGAGGGAAGTATTATATGATATTCTTATTGAATTTGGTATTCCCAAGAAACTAGTTCGATTAATTAAAATGTGTCTCAGTGAAACATACAGCAGACTCCGTATAGATCAGTTACTATCTGATGCTTTTCCAATTCACTGCGGGCTAAAGCAGGGAGATGCACTATCACCTTTACTTTTAACTTCGCTCTAGAGTATGCCATTAGGAAAGTTCAGGATAACACAGAGGGTTTGGAATTGAACGGGTTACATCAGCTTCTTGTCTATGCAGATGATGTGAATATGTTAGGAGAAAATACACAAACGGTTAGGGAAAACACGGAAATTTTACTTGAAGCAAGTAAAGCGATCGATTTGGAAGTAAATTCCGAAAAGACTAAGTATATGATTATGTCTCATGACCAGAATATTGTACGAAATGGAAACATAAAAATTGGAGATTTATCCTTCGAAGAGGTGGAAAAATTCAGATATCTTGGAGCAACAGTAACAAATATAAATGACACTCTGGAGGAAATTAAACGCACAATAAATATGGAAAATGCGTGTTATTATTCGGTTGAGAAGCTCTTATCATCCAGTCTGCTGTCCAAAAATATGAAAGTTAGAATTTATAAAACAGTTATATTACCGGTTCTTCTGTATGGTTGTGAAACTTGGACTCTCACTCTGAGAGAGGAACATAGGTTAAGGGTGTTTGAGAATAAGGTGCTTAGAAAAATATTTGGGGCTAAGCGGGATGAAGTTACAGGAGAATGGAGAAAGTTACACAACACAGAACTGCACGCATTGTATTCTTCACCTAACATAATTAGGAACTTAAAATCCAGACGTTTGAGATGGGCAGGGCACGTAGCACGTATGGGCGAATCCAGAAATGCATATAGAGTGTTAGTTGGGAGACTGGAGGGAAAAATACCTTTAGGGAGGCCGAGACGTAGATGGGAGAATAATATTAAAATGGATTTGAGGGAGGTGGGGTATGATGGTAGAGACTGGATTAATCTTGCACAGGATAGGGACCGATGGCGGGCTTATGTGAGGGCGGCAATGAACCTTCGGGTTCCTTAAAAGCCATTTGTAAGTAAGTAAGTAATAATAATGATTTATTTAACCTGGCAGAGTTAAAGCCATACGACCTTCTCTAACACTCAACCAGGAGTAGTAGCCGAGATTCACATTATCAATCTAGTGAGGTGGAAAATGAAAAATAACAAACTTAGACTTATTTTAGATTTATGTATTGACTTTTAAGCCTACAATGAACATAATAAAATACACGTAAGCCTACAATTATAAATACAGTATTCTGTATTAAAACAGTTTGTTCAGTACTCACCAAACTACTTTACTTAGAAGTGAAGTAATCAGTCATTTTACTCTGTTGTCTTCTACTTGCCCAATACACACTTTCTAGGGCTAAATTACGTTCTATGTTCATAATTTCAGTTGCAATTTCACTGCTCCCTCCCCTAGCTTCATAGAACATGTTCATAATTCTAATGACTTCTAAAGCGTCACTCACTTCTTTTAGTGGCCATACTGCGTTAAAATGAGTGCACTTAGTGAAAACTTCCTGTCGAAACTGATCTAATACCGCATGAATTCGGGCAGGTTACAGTGGGGTGGGGAATCTGCCTGCATTCCACAGGTGTATGACAGAAGGAGACTGTAAAGAATTTGTCAGGGTTAGATTTTAACAAAATATTTCTTAAAGTACTTTGGTTCTTTGACAATTGTATTCCAAACTGAGGTTGAAAATGACGTTTTATGCGAGGTAGACGCATATGCGTTTGTCGTATTAAGCAAGGTAGGAAAGCATATGTCTTATGGGGAATTAGTTGGGACCACAGAATATTTGACGTTATAGGCGAGGTGCCGCACAAAACGAGGTCGCTATAACCAAGTTCTACTGTATACAGACTATTACACTTTTACTACGTCATATTGCTTTTCACCAATAAAACGGTAAGGAACGACGTGTCTCAAACAATCATGTCTGCTTATCCTACAATTTTTATCATCATCCTAGCATTTATTTTTATCACCTCTCTAGCATTTGTTTTATCACCTCCCTAGCATTTGTTTCGTTGTTTGCCAACACTGTACTTTCAATAATTGTATATTTTAAAATGACTCATATTGATTTCATCATCCTTAATTAAAACTTTTCTATCATTTATCTTGTTTATATTATTTAGGTTATGTTATAGCTTCTGCTGTATCAGATTATGGATAGTCACGTATCAGAGATTGTTTAATATATATTGATAATTGAAGTGGAATGCAACTGTTTTAATAAAAATGAAACTGAATCAACAAAGCCTTCTTGACTAGTAATCGTCCATAGAGTTCAATGAAGATTCCATAGTTGGTAACAAGAGAACAGCCGATCATAACACACTATTACCATCTAGCGGCATATTTGAAATGATGAGATGGTACAATAATACATTTTCAAGACAGTTTAGTATTTTAGTAAGTCAATTAATATTTTATAGTATTAGAGTACTTTATCTCTTCTAATCTTTATATACTTTCTTCTAATTGTAAAATAGTCAATTAAATCCCACTCGAATTTTGATTTTCTCTAGATAAATCAAAACCTCTAGTGAGATTACGGTAGAAAAAACAACATTTGTGCGAGATCGTGCGTATTTGCTTCGTTTCCGCACAAAACCAATCCGCGGAAAGTCTAAAATTCCACATTCAGTATTCCCAACCTAACACACACAACAATTTCCCTCTTCTTACCGCTTAAGTGACATATTGATTTTACTGCTTTAGGCTTTTAACATATTATTTTTAGAGACGTTCAATACAGTAATAATTATAAATTGTTGGAAACTTACCACTGCAATTTCACTTATATTGCACTCTTAATTATTGTTTTTAAATATTTGCAAAAATTAAGTAAACTCTACAACTCCACTAAAGTTACTGCATTCGTGATGCAAGTAACATTAAGGAAGCCGTGAAAAAATCAACGAGATTCCGGACTCATCATAGACTGGGAGAAAAAAAAGACAGACGTATATCACGGCCTGCTGGAGTATAGTAAACACAGAAAACATTTAAAGCAACAATGTTGAAGGTAGATATTTTTGTTTTGCAAATTTGCCGTCATTGAACAGAAAACAAGATGGAGATTTCACTGCAACTAATTAGAAATTCCTCTTTCAGGTATGCAATAAACGATCTTCGCACAAAATAATGTACGATACACGAGCGGTATGTTTTCTTTCAATTCTCGGAAATTAAAAAAGCTCAAATACGTTTCGCTTTTCCAAACTTTTTCTCGAACATGAAAACTTCAACATACCGCTCTTGTAACGCATATTACTAAATCCTATATTTATAGTATGACAAAAGATGTAAGTAGTTGCAAAACATATGGGGAAAGTTAAAGGAAAGTCAACTTGGTTCAAACACTTGACTGACTTGTAAACTATCCCCACCTGAATCACGCTAAAGATATGTCTTGGTATTACAAGATTTTCAGTAGCACTCAAACCGAATGAGTGTTTCAGGATGCTTTTATAGGCCTACTTGCAATAGCTGGTGCTGAGTTATAGTTTACAATGACTATTACACTCTTACTACGTCATACTACTTTTGACCAATAAAACGGTACGAAAGGACGTATTTCAACCAATCATGGCTGCTTATCGCACAATTTTATCGCGTCCCTAGCATTTGTTCAATTTTATCGCGTCACTGGCATTTGTTTAATTTTATCGCGTCCCTGGCATTTGTTTAATTTTATCGCGTCCCTAGCATTTGTTTAATTTTATCGCGTCCCTAGCATTTGTTTAATTTTATCGCGTCCCTAGCATTTGTTTAATTTTATCGCGTCCCTAGCATTTGTTCAATTTTATCGCGTCCCTGGCATTTGTTTAATTTTATCGCGTCCCTAGCATTTGTTTAATTTTATCGCGTCCCTAGAATTTGTTTAATTTTATCGCGTCCCTAGCATTTGTTTCTTTGTTTGCCAACACTTGAAACTGCGCTGGTCTGGACGTCAAAAATATATATATGTATACAATTACAAACCACTCCAGTCGATGCACAGCAGTTTCAAATATGACTCGCATTGGCATTCAAGAACAAGAATTAATAAAAATCACTGATCATACCTATGCATCTTCTGAAATCCGATTTACAAATAAATGAAGAGCACCATTCGGAAATCCTGAATAAGTTGAATACACCATGTAGGCCTAAATCAACGAGTTCCACTTCTATTACGCACACGTCCAATATAACATCAATTGAACCATCAACCACATTCAAATTTGAAAATTGTACACTCAATAATTATTCCTTTTAAAATTATTCATGTTTATTTTTTATGTCATCGTCGTTAATTAAAACTTTTCTAACACTTATGTATATTAGTTAGGTTATGTTATAGCTTCTGCTCTGAGAGGATAAAAAGAACTTCTGCTATATGATATTATGGATAGTCACGTATCAGAGATTGTTTAATATTAAGATTTATTGAATAGTAATCATTACAGTGTCTGTATAAAGACACTACTGCCATCTAGCATGCATCTAGCGTAATATTTGTAATGTTGAGATGGTACAATAATACATTTGAAGACAGTTGTATTTTCGTAAGTCAATTAATATTTTATTGTATTGGAGTACTCCGTTATTTCTAATTTTTATATACTTTCTTCTAATCGTGTAATAGTCAATTAAATCCCACTCGAGTTTTGATTTTCTCTAGATAAATCAAAACGTCTAGTGAGATTACTGTTGAGAAAGCAGAAGATATGGGTTCATCTTTAATTACGAAAATATCTAAGTCGTAGACACATATATGAGGAAATTTTTGCAGTTAGTGGTAAATTTGAGTTGGTTGGTTTCCTTGTTGTTTGCCGAAATAGAGTGAACTTTGGTTGTAACACGAACTAACAAGAATCTTATCTTTTATCTTTTATCAAAATCTTTTCTTACAAATTAAGCCTAAATATTGTATTTTATTTGACGGATCAAACTGTTTTTGGTTAAAATGAATATTTGATGTAATCCTGTTCTATATTCTCAACGCCATATAAATTAATTATAATTGTAGTGTAAGTGAAGTTTGTTTCTGTCAGTTTATAGTGGCAGTGCAAAGTATTTGAACAGTGAAATGTTTTTGAAGTGTTAGTGAAATCAGGATAGTATCAGTGAAATGTGTCGTAGTTCCAATGCAGTGAGTGAGTTCACAGCGAAATGAGTGTAATGCTGAAAGGTACTTGTGCAGATATGAACATATCATACCCGTGGGTTTTAGTTCGAACTTAGGGTTAAGATACAAATTAGATTTACTTTAAATGTTATTTTAAGTGATCGTGCTTCATTTAATTTAGGATGCTCCCTGTTGTTATTGTTATTATTATTATCATTATTATTATTATTAATTGTGTTTATTATTGTCATTATTGAGTGTAATTAGTTACCACTGCCACCGGGTATATACCCATTTCCTGTGTGAATACATACATACATACATACATACATACATACATACATACATACATACATACATACATACATACATACATACATACATACGTACATACATACATACATACATATGTCTGTAAAACCGCAAAAAAAAAGTACTTGAAAGGAATATAGTATAAGTCCATATTATTAATTTTAAGATACAGGCAAAAAAACACATTTCAGTTTTGTGTTTCTTTCATAGCAGATAAAATTACAAACCTATTCCTTTCATTTTTGGGATTCTGGAACTATATTATACCTTGAAAATTATAAGACACGCTTGGAATAAACGAAATTATGTGGGCCCTATTGTAGTAACTTATGTCCCTAATTTATGACAATTTTCTTTTGAAAAAATGCAATACTTAGGACAGAGTAAAATTTAAGATAGATATTATCCTAAAGAATTCAGCAGTGTTATAATCCGAAAATTTACAAATCTGGATTTAACATACATTATCTCTGAAGCAGAGAAATATATTCAATAAATGACAAATGACGACTTGGGATGAAAAACAATTTAATGCCTAAGTTTTACAAAAATGAGATTATTTTACCATATTTTACACACAATTCTAAACTATGTAATTGATAAAATCACTGGAGTGAAAACACTAAGAGTCCAGCGAAACAGCATTAATTTTGGCCCTCAGTTGTATAATTCTGTAACTAAATTACATCCAGAACTTTTAATACGTAACTCATTAAAATCTATACTAATAATAAATCTGTAGCCGAAATTTTTCTGGTAATTTTTGATTTTCCAAAAATAATTGGTCCTAAAATATATAATTAACCACCCTGAAACCGAAAATCGCTTTTTTGAAATTTTTGTTTGTATGTCTGTCTGTCTATATGTTTGTTACCTTTTCACGCGATAATGGCTGAACCGATTTCGATGAAAATTGGAATATAAATTAAGTTCGTTGTAACTTAGATTATAGGCTATATGGAATTCAAAATACATTATTTAAAAGGGGGGTTATAAGGGGGCCTGAATTAAATAAATCGAAATATCTCGCTTATTATTGATTTTTATGAAAAATGTTACATAACAAACATTTTTCTTTTAAACTCATTTTCGATAAGTTTTATTCCTCCAAAAATTTTGATAGGACTGATATTTAATGAGATAAATGAGTTTTAAAATTAAAATAACTGCCATCTAAGGCCGTGTAATGAAATAAACAAATGACTTCGTCTATAAGGGGCCTTGGTCAACAACAATCGACAGCTATGAATCATAGCTTACAGAAAATGTTTCTGTGTTTGTATGAAGCAATATCGGAAGCTAAATTAACCGATTTGTATAATTAAATATTATTTCACCATTGGAAAGTGTAGTTTCTCTGTATGGACATAATGCTATAATGTTATTACAGTAACTTGTGAGTGAAGTGAGGACAGGTAAGATTAAAATAGCTTCTTATGCACAGAAAACTTCATAGGCTATTCTGAATATTCGTTTCCTGTATTTCTTAAAATAATGTTTATCTCAGAGAATTAACGAACAACGAGAGTGTATTGATTTAGTATGTAGTAATAATATGTTTTTAGCATTTCATTATTTTATAATCCAAATTTTAACTATGCTCAATTGAATCGAGTTAAAATACATAACATACATATGCATTAAATGCGATGCAAAAATTTGGGTAATGAGCCAAGCAGATTATGTTGCGCTGTTGTAAAATAAAATTTGTTCCTCCTGAGACTCAAGAGCCCCGTAACAAATTGAAAACTTACTTATCATTAGGGTACATCCGTTATCAACACACTTTTATATAATGTAATATAATATAATATAATATAATATAATATAATATAATATAATATAATATAATATAATATAATATAATATAATACAATATAATATAATATAATATAATATAATATTATATAATATAATTTAAGTTATTTGAAGGGTTCAGAACCATAGTGGGCCAAGCGCCATTTACTGAATACGTAGAAAACAAGGGTTAAAATTAAGTTATTACCATAATTCAATGGAAACATATAACAAGTAAAATAAAGTATACACATTAAATGTAAATGATGTCAATCTTCATTAAACTATGGTTGCATGTAATAAAAATTAAGAAACATGTTAAAGGAATTGTCATTGCACCAAATGAGTGTCTCTGGACCAAAATGATCGCATTTTAATTATTTGGATGCAATTTAAATTAAGTAAAATATTAAACGATTTATCCTTCTATCAAACACAAATATTCCCTGGATCAAACGTCCTATTTTAATTATGTAATTACTTTATATTTATTTCTAACGGGTGCAGCGGAGCGCACGGGTACGGCTAGTATAATAACATAATTAAAAACGTGTTAATGTTTTCAATCTAATTAAGCATAGTTATGTGTGTATAAATCAATAATCAGCCTATATTATATTTTTATTCTATAAATCCGGAATTTTGTTAGTATAAACCTATATAAATTTCTTATTTCATTTATGTTTCATAAATTGTCCTACATAAATTTTATGTCAACATTATAATATGTGATTTCATTCTAGCTCTTGTTTTATTTTAGTTTCTAGTTATTCCTCTTCTATTAAAATCAGTTCTGAACTGCGACCAAACACGGGTACTGCTCATCCTGGCTTCAAATTCATTAAACATTAATATATACTGAATTTATTTACTTATACGATGAAAGAGTAATGGAACGGAGAAAAATTCTCTCCGGCGCCGGGATTTGAACCCGGGTTTTCAGCTCTACGTCCTGATGCTTTATCCACTAAGCCACACCGGATACAACCCCGGCGTCGAACAGAATCGTCTCAGATTAAGCTCCAACTCTTGGGTTCCCTCTAGTGGCCGCCCTCTGCACTACGTCATAGAGGTCTATGAACGTAGGACCGAAGTCCACACATGTGCTGAGGTGCACTCGTTATGAGTGACTAGTTGGCCGGGATCCGACGGAACAAGCGCCGTCTTAAATCACGAAGTGATTTACGCATATCATATATATTATTTTAATGTACCGAAGTACATATGATATTTCCATGCAGATATTCTGCGTCATCATACGATGAAAGAGTAATGGAACGGAGAAAAATTCTCTCCGGCGCCGGGATTTGAACCCGGGTTTTAGCTCTACGTGCTGATGCTTTATCCACTAAGCCACACCGGATACAACCCCGGCGTCGAACAGAATCGTCTCAGATTAAGCTCCAACTCTTGGGTTCCCTCTAGTGGCCGCCCTCTGCACTACGTCATAGATGTCTATGAACGTAGGACCGAAGTCCACACATGTGCTGAGGTGCACTCGTTATGAGTGACTAGTTGGCCGGGATCCGACGGAATAAGCGCCGTCTCAAATCACGAAGTGATTTACGCATATCATATATATTATTTTTAATGTACCGAAGTACATATGATATTTCCATGCAGATATTCTGCGTCATCATACGATGAAAGAGTAATGGAACGGAGAAAAATTCTCTCCGGCGCCGGGATTTGAACCCGGGTTTTCAGCTCTACGTGCTGATGCTTTATCCACTAAGCCACACCGGATACAACCCCGGCGTCGAACAGAATCGTCTCAGATTAAGCTCCAACTCTTGGGTTCTCTCTAGTGGCCGCCCTCTGCACTACGTCATAGAGGTCTATGAACGTAGGACCAGAAGTCCACACATGTGCTGAGGTGCACTCGTTATGAGTGACCAGTTGGCCGGGATCCGACGGAATAAGCGCCGTCTCAAATCACGAAGTGTTTTACGCATATCATATATATTATTTTAATGTACCGAAGTACATATGATATTTCCATGCAGATATTCTGCGTCATCATACGATGAAAGAGTAATGGAACGGAGAAAAATTCTCTCCGGCGCCGGGATTAGAACTGGGGTTTTCAGCTCTACGTGCTGATATCTTTATCCACTAAGCCACACCGGATACAACCCCGGCGTCGAACAGAATCGTCTCAGATTAAGCTCCAACTCTTGGGTTCCCTCTAGTGGCCGCCCTCTGCACTACGTCATAGAGGTGTATGAACGTAGGACCGAAGTCCACACATGTGCTGAGGTGCACTCGTTATGAGTGACTAGTTGGGCGGGATCCGACGGAATAAGCACCGTCTTAAATCTGCATGGAAATATCATATGTACTTCGTTACATTAAAATAATATATATTTATTTACTTATGCTTTATTTTATCCTATTTGTATTGTTATTGATCTATATTTTGTATTCATGTAAAAGTATATATTTTACAAAATGTAAATTTATATTCAAGCCCACACAATCTAAATACAGTTTGAAATTTGGAAGAAAAAAAAAACAGGCGAAATAAAATATTATATAAACAGTAAAAACCCTGAAAGTCCTCGAATTTCATTCATTTCTCTCGGAATTAACAAAATTTGACATTCATCGTCGCTCCCCTTGCTGTCTTCAAAAGTATTATATGTTTTCTGTTCCTATAGAAACGTCTGTCATTTTAGTAGCGTAAGAATACTCTATGTTTCTCCAACCAGTATGACGAACACTGAATCGAAAACAGGTTGTTACTCTACCGGCAACTGTTTCATACTGGTACTCAAATTCGACTCCCTGATTTAGGACAGGGACCGGATTTTTATGTACTTACATTATTATAATCCTTTCCACTTAACCGTATATAAATAACAAATATTTGCGAATCTTGCAATTGCCATTAATATATTAAAATTTGATACTACATATTTTTACATATTTACCCCACATTACATATTATGGCTTGGTATTACATAAATCTACATATTTAGGGGTTTTATTCATTTTTACTTCTCTAAGGGGGGGGGGGGAATTTCTGCTGGGAAGGTTTACAATTTAAAATACACAGATTTAAAAAGCCTTTTTATCTACCCAAGAAGGGGTATATTTCGGGACGAAACATAACGTTCCTAGTTCCAGGAAGTAATAGGGGCACTCACCCCATACCGCCCAGTGTAAATATGAGTGAACAAAAGGCAACCATTCTCATACAACTACCTTGTATTGTAAAAATCACTCAGGAAGTAGCGTTGCCTTCATGCGGTGGAGTGGGACGAGGACGACATGATTTGTCTCGAACTATAATTGTTCTGCACACGTCTTAACAAGCCGTTCCCATGCAATTTGCAAACTTATCCACCCTCTGCCTAATCCTTCCAGGGAAAACCCGTGTCAAGTCTGACATGAGCCGCAATAAAGTAGCCGGCTTTGGAAAAGAAGCTGGAGTAAAGGAACAAACTGGAAAGATGTTGAAAGATTAAAATAAATAGCTTTTCAGGTCATTGCTTGACATCTTTACTTTAAATTTAGTAGATCTATATGGAAATGGGATTTTCCGAGCAATTAGAAAATATGGTTCTCTGCTGGAATAATCCTACCCTTCTGAATGAGACAGGAATGTCACTTTTCAAACAACAGTTTATAAATACCTATAGTTTGAGGTTTAGTAGGCACATTCTTTCTTACAGAGAGCAGCTAAAATGCATGTGTCCCACATCTCCTCTTATTTTCTCCTAATCCAGTAAAGCGAAACAGTGCTTGCAGTACTGTTGTGTCATTCATTTCACTCAGTTCTCTAGTTTTAGTACTTACAGTACAAAGTGCAAGTGAGTTTATCTACTGCTTTTAACTAACTAAAATGACCCCTGTATCTTCAACCCTAATGACAAAAATAAAATCATGGATTGCGATGGACTAAGCTTTCACTACAGATGGAAAAATAGTAATGTGTCAAGTGTGCGGTAAAAATTCAGGTGCTCTATGAAATCACAACTGGAGAGTCTTACCTATCCTATACCTGCCAGATATTGATATTAAATATTTTCATGATTTTACATGTTTTGGTACATATTCAGCTTATTTTTCTTACATAAATATGTACATATTTCACATCTTGATATTAGATAAAAATCCGGTTCCTAATTATTATTATCGTTATTATTAATATTGTTATTACTAATATATTACTATTAATATTAATTTCTATCTTGGTCATCAGTCGTCAATTTCATGTCCTACATACAAAAATATCACGAGTCGCCACTGGTTTCACACCGGTACTCAAATTCCTGAATCACGAACCACCAAACCTCATTACAACGAGCCATAATTGGCCCGTGGGCCGTTATTACGGAACCTGCAGGGACAAGCTGTACATTTGGGTCCTCGTACGAAAGAGGTGTTGTCATTACATAAGTCATCAGTTTATGGGGGACAAGACAACAAGTTGAGGTGCATTAAAATGGTGGTGTTGATTGGGGTTTGTTCGGGGGTGGGGGTGAAGGATGCCGCACTGCCTCACGTCAGCAAACTGCTTGCTGGTAATTTCCCCTGTGCACAATAGGTTGTTGGGCCCGAGACGGTGAGAGGGAGAGGGGGTGGTGGAAGGGGGTTGAAGTGTTTATTGTACCCCCGTGCGCACAGCCGGTAATAAACGCCCATATTTCTCTCTCTCGCTTGTACCGTACAACAGACTCACATGCATGCGACCCTCGGAATCACTATCGCCTCTGTTTTGTTTCTGCTGTCATCACTCCGTGACGTCAGAGTCCAGAGAACTGATCTGATTGAGCCTAAGTGTGTGCCAACATTAGGCAATGCATTTTTCACACTTATCTCTTCATTAGACTGACCAGTAATCAACATATGTTCCAGTACTGCCATGAAAAGTTAATTAAATTTATAGCACATAGAAGTAAAGTCTAATGCAGCCGTGTCGAAAATGTGACTCACGAGCACATTGTGGCTCGCAGTGATAGCTATGCGCTTCCTACCTCACCCAACCCCCACCCTCTCACTCACTGGAGTCAAACTCCGTTCCATTTGTATTTGTCTCTGACCTGCGAGTGGCGTATCGTCGCAATGTCTCCCTCGAAACCATGTACCTCTACAAAAACGAAAGTTTTAAGTAGGATGGGAGGACGCATTTTTTGCTGCCAATATGAGGAGAATATTAAATGTATGATTTGTTTTCAAGTATTACGAGGAAAACGGTTTTAACATAAAACGACATAATACTACATGTTACTGATGAAACATGAAAAGGTTTATTATTATTATTATTATTATTATTATTATTATTATTATTATTATTATTATTATTATTATTATCATATTATTATCATCATCATCATCATCATCATCTCTGTACGTCGATCCTTTTTCAGCGATGTACGTATAATGCGGTTAGATCTTCAATTTAAACTCACAGATTTACAATGTGATGTTAAATGAAAGCTAGACCTAAGGACTTGACAAATGTTGAACTTTTCAAATTTTTGCCAGAAAATAAATATCCGAAACTTCGTTCTTTCGCTTGCTCTGTTGAAGCCATGTTCGCTACAACTTACGTTTGTGAAAAATTACTTTCAACAATAAAATTAGTAAAAACCAAATTTAGATCACGACTGACAAACAAATACCTTCATGATCAACTACGACTGGCAGTAAGTGACGTAATTCCTGATTTTGAAACTCTGTCGTAGAGACATTCTGAAGACAGTCAATTTTAGGTTGTGATAATGTGTCCTATGTTTTATTGTTCATTTCTTTCTTCGTTACGCGTACTAAACATTAGTTTGTAGCCTTGTACTGTATAAAATTATATTTAAGTGCTTGACGTAAGGAAAATGAAAATCCGTTAGTAAGTCAGACAGTTGCTTCACTTCCCCTTCGGGTGTCTGCCCCCCTCCATAGGTGCTATGCACGTTGCAGGTTACACAGTGGCTCGGCGTACGTTCGCATTTTCGCCACTGCTGCTCTAATGGAAATGACGATCTATGCTCGGAAAACTGAAGAGAAATATATGATAAGATATAAAAATTGCCTTCATACCTCTATTACAAGACATATAACGATATCTACAATGTTGTATTAATTAAAGCGGTGGATTTTGATAATATAATTTATAAATCATTGTAATTAATTTGCATCTATAACGTTTTACTTAAGATTTTAGTTGTAATAACCACATCCTATTTGATTACCCATGTTGAATCTTTCGTACACTACTTTTAACACTTGAATATAAATAATTGATTAAATGTCGATCTTACTCGTGTTAATTATGTAAGCATGTGCGGCTTACAGCTGTTTCGGTGCTTCTTCACACCATCCTCAGGGCCTACTAGATCTCGGCGTCATCTCGAACTTCGCTGCCTGTTGTGTGGGTGCGTTCGATTGTTGAAAAGTGTTGAAATGTGGTGTCAAATTGTGTGTGTGTTCTGAAATTGATCTGTGTGTTGAGAATTTGATCAGGGTGTGTTTTAGTGTGTCTGTGTATTTCATATTGTTCTAGTGTGTTGACTTTTTGGTTTTTGGGTTGTATGTGTAGGATTTCCATGTCTGTATTTATGTTATTGTGTGTGTGGTTAGCATTAGTTATGTGTTCGGCATATGTAGATGTATTGTGTCCTCTGGTTATTGCTACACATACAACATAGTCACAAGACACAAAGAAACACAACACAAATAGAAACACAAAAAAGCATATCACAGTAACACACGAAAACACAAACACATAAGATCGCATCTTCATTCAGGAAATTAAATTACGAATATAAAATTGCTACAGAACACAGAACATAACACACAAACAAGACAAACAAAAAATACAACCTAACAGGAACAGTCTATACAACTTAACAACTTCTACATCGGACAAACTGAGAGATCATTAAAACACGTTACAAAGAACACATCACAGTCACAACTAAATCACACAATATCTCTACATATGCAGAACAAATTACAAACAGCAACCACAACTATAGCAACATAGAAACAGGCATGGAAATCCTACATGTTCAACTGAAAACCCAGAAAATAAATACACTACTACAGTACGAAATAAACAGATACACAAAAACACATCTTCGATACACAACTAAATTTCAGAACACACACCTTATTTGACTCCACACTACCAAACATAAACGCACCCTCCAGCAAAACAACTGAAGAAGCCAGTAGAAGCGAGGATCTCACTAGTTGTGAAGATGGCTGATACGAAGATGAAAATAGTCAACTAAGGTAATTTATCTCTAGTTGTCATTTTAATACTAGGAAGTGGTTATAATAATAATAGTAATAATAATAATAATAATAATAATAATAATAATAAATAATAATGATAATAATAATAGTAATAATAATAATAATAATAATAATAGTAATAATAATAATAATAATGATAATAATAATAATAATAATAATAATAATAATAATGGCTTTATTTAACCTCGCAGAGTTAAGGCCGTAAGGCCTTCTCTTACACTCAACCAGGATGAAAACTTGCTTACACAGTTGAACATAAGACTGGATCGGAATTAAGTAATTACACACTGATACAATTTAGGTACATAATGAGATCAAAAGAGGTAGTTACATAAAATTTACCTCATAAAATAAAAATAAACATAGTGGAATATATATTAATGTTGTTAGAATCAAATACGAATCACATAAAAACAGAAGCCGATAATTCAATAAAAAAAAATGTACACAGTAAAAATAAAAATAAACACATTAGAATAAATATTAGTATTAGATTGCAATTAAGTAGGATTTACATAATTAAACCAGAAACGGACGATTATTTTTATTTCGAATAAATTTTATTCAGCTTCCTCCAAGTGAAAGCTGCCTAGAAGACAAAGCTTACCATAATTTTGCTGTTATAATGGAAAAAAAAACAATGGAGAAGAAAAAGAATAAGAAATAGCACACTCTATAAATATAATTTGAACTGGTAATGGAAATTACGGGAAAACGGCTGAACGGATTTTAATAAATGGCCCCTCATTTTGAAGCTTGGAACCCAAAGTTTTTCGGAAAAGTAGTAGTTTTCAGTGAAGTGTCAGTTTTCCTACATAATTTTCCTATTTTCCAAAATCCATCTGTTGTCAGTTTTGGGAACTAACTTTATTGAATCACGGCCGACTTGATTAAATTTCAGAACAAAACACACATTACAATAAACAATAGACTATTACACGAAGGCCATGACCTGCAGGATTGCCGACATATTTAGAGCTCAATTCAATTTGTTATTAAAAACTGATTCTGCAGTGTATAATTTTCTGAGTACACCTGTGTATTGGATATTCAAATCTAAAAACTTGAGGTGGTTTGATGACATTATTACCATTAGAAATTCAATATTATAGTTAATATCATGATACGTCTATTTTTCATTAATTGTACATAATATTGATGCTATATTGATGACTTGAAAGTGAAACGTTTTGAGGTTATGTAAGTAAATGTAGAGAATATCTTAATTTAGATCTTCATTTCTATAATTTACTGAGTGGCTGCTATATATAACTACCAAAACTTAAGTAAGATAATATTATTCTTTTTAAAAATCAAATATTTTTATACTTATTAACCCAGTGGGGTTGGGTCTTTTTCATATACTTAATGGCGGTGTAATGTAGATATTGATATGTGCCATTGTCTTCAGTATTGGCTCGAGAGAGCGCAAAAATTACAGTTCCTAAGGAAGGATAAAAAGGTATTACTTACTGATAAAATAAGAGGCCTAGAAAATTTTGTAGTCTCCAGATCATTTCAGCAAAATGTCTTAGTAGGATAAAATGATTTTAGGCTCTACATTTCAAGTTCTACATGCAGCAGCTATACGAAAATGCTATTGTTCGAAAGCTTAGCAAACCTGACATTTTTAACTTTTGCCTACAATCCACAATGACCTGAAATAGCTACTGCTATCGTCCTGACATTGATACTTGCGTTTTCGCGTTGAAACTCAAAAACTGAAGATGGATAGGTTCAAGAAAAAGTATTTGGCCTAAAAAAAAATCCATTCAGAGGGAGTATGTTTCATTATTATGGAAGCAAATAACTATCAAAAAGACAAATATTCTTCATTGAAAATAAATCTGAAAAATTTTTATTTGAACGTCTAACGAACTTAGTTTGCAGCAGCATTTGCTGCACAAGCCACTAATTACAAATAATTGGAAAAGACTAAACAAAACATCATTAATTCCAGAAGAAACATAAAATTTCCTAGTATCTATTAGCTATTGGATGATCACAGTCGTCTATTTAGCACTGGTTGGAAGACACAACTTAAGTGAGCAGATCGCCATAGCAAAGAGCTCAATCTATAGGCCTATAACTGTAGAGATGGTTTCTTAGGATTTTTATAGATCCCTTCACTGCAGACAGAGATACTTCAGTGACAAGAGTTTGTCCTAGACCAAACTGCTTACAAAAATGCGCGAATCTTTTTGTGATGGTTCCTCTAGCCCCAATCAGTATTCCAATAACTTCGATCGACGTTAGATGATATTTTTCCTTATAATATGGTATAGTGGGGTCGTATATGTCGCATTTTTTCCTGATGTACACAAAAAATAGATTAATAATAAAAAACAACACAGTGGAATACATATTGGCGTTAAGTGATAAATAAATACGATTTAGATAATAAAGATAAGAAACGATAAAAAAAAATAAAAATAAATATAGTGGAAGGAAATTCTTAAGTGACAGAAAGTGTGCAATCAAGATATAAACTTTTAATTCTGAAAAAAATATAAGGTTGATTTCCCAGTTCCCAAATATTTTAACAGCAGAAACTATCGATTGCTTTCATAGATATTTCAAATAGTTTGATTACGTTTCAGTTGTTTTCTCGGGGTAAATATCTCTGTTTACAGGACAGCGTTTGGTTGGTCATCTCGACTCAGTAAACGGTCCACAGGTGTCCCGCAGTACGTGACGAGGTTCTTTATTTTTTCCTCGTGTTCGGATTACTCTCCAGCACGACATGCATTGCGATGTGATGGGAACAACGCATTTCTTCGTGGAATTCTTGTGACCTGAGCAAATCACGAATCGTGAGCACATTTTACCGAACGCCGGCATTATTTCTGAAGATCTGTCAACTTAATAGTAGACGATTTTTCACTGGAGGACCTCGATGCAATAGGTCTTTCTTTAGACCCCAGAGCAGTGATTTCCAAATGCCAAGTTAAGACGTTGGACAGCGTTTTCCATCTCAAGAGTACAGGCATTCAGCATTCATTCAAGTCAGGGGAACCCGGCATTGTGCTTCTCTGTCATTTTCGTTATGATGATGTTGATAAAATATGATTATCATTATGTTTATCCTTGTTATGTATATATGTGTGTATTTATTCACACTGCAAATGGGTATATACCTGGTGGCAGTGGTAACTAATTACACTCAATAATGACAATTAAAAATAAATTAATATTACATACTGGCTTTTAAGGAACCCGGAGATTCATTGCCGCCCTCACATAAGCCCGCCATTGGTCCCTATCCTGAGCAAGATTAATCCAGTCTCTATCATCATACCCCACCTCCTTCAATTCCATTTCAATATTATCTTCCCACTTACGTCTCGGCCTCCCTAAAGGTCTTTTTCCCTCCGGCCTCCCAACTAACACTCTATATGCCTTTCTGGATTCGCCCATACGTGCTACATGCTCTGCCCATCTCAAACGTCTGGATTTAATGTTCCTAATTATGTCAGGTGAAGAATACAATGCGTGCAGTTCTGTGTTGTGTAACTTTCTCCATTCTCCTGTAACTTCATCCCTCTTAGCCCCAAATATTTTCCTAAGCACCTTATTCTCAAACACTCTTAACCGATGTTCCTCTCTCAAAGTGAGGGTCCAAGTTTCACAACCATACAGAACAACCGGTAATATAACTGTTTTATAAATTCTAACTTTCACAGTTTTTGACAGCAAACTGGATGATAAAAGCTTCTCAACCGAATAGTAACAGGCATTTCCCATATTTATTCTGTGTTTAATTTCCTCCCGAGTATCATTTATATTTGTTACTCTTGCTCCAAGATATTTGAACTTCTCCACCTCTTCGAAAGATAAATTTCCAATTTTCATATTTCCATTTCGTACAATATTCTCGTCACGAGACATAATCATATAATTTATCTTTTCGGGATTTACTTCCAAACCTATCTCTTTACTTGCTTCAAGTAAAATTCCCGTGTTTTCCCTAAACGTTTGTGGATTTTCTTCTAACATATTCACGTCATCCGCATAGACAAGCAGCTGATGTAACCCGTTCAATTCCAAACCCTGTCTGTTATCCTGGACTTTCCTAATGGCATAGACCTACTCTAGAGCAGCGTTTCTCAAAGTGTGTTCCCCGGAACCCAGAGGTTCCGTAAGCAACTCTTAGGGGTTCCGCCAATTCCTGATGTGAAATTATTTACTTTTTAATCTTTAAAATATAATGTTATAAAAACATGAAAAATAATAAGAACAGAACCATAATTGTTTATTCGATTGGAAATTTTCAGGACAACAATGGATACCGTTTACAGCAATCCTATCACTAATGCACATTGTTGAAATAATAATAGGTGCGCTTGAAGTAACTTAAGTGTCTGCAGCTAACACATTTTCCAACAATAATGCACAGGTGTAAATTGTATATGGAATTAATTGAAAATTCTGGGAAGGATATTTCGCTGAGTTGTTTTGATGTTCCTTCAAGAAAGCACAGGAAAGTTCTTCTGAAGAGGAAAGACCATTGTTTTGAAGTTCAAGGTGAATTATGTGTTAATTTTGTGTCTCAAAGTTTATTTAATGATATCAGAAAAAATGTCAAATATTTTAAAGAAAAATTGTGCGATTTTTATCATCCCTTCTAAAATTGTGTAAATAGAGGGCGAGACCAATCATTGTGAGCTATAGTACGTCATCCTATTTTTAATACAGAGTGATATCGATCCTCAGTCTACTTTTTTTAATACAGAGTGATACTGAATCATGGATCAGTGGCTTAAAATAGGATCATTAAAACAATCAACATCCAAGTGTGCCACTACAACTTCAACTATCCCTAAACGTGAGTCTGATGAAGGAAAAAAAAAAAACACATACACAACCCCTCTCCACGAATATTCACTCGGTTCATTGGGTTCCAGAGTTTTATTTTGGGTTTAAAAGGGTTCCGCGGATAGAAAAGTTTGAGAAACGCTGCTCTAGAGCAAAGTTAAAAAGGAAATGTGATCCTAAATTAAATGAAGCACGATCACTTAAAATAAGCTTTAAATAAATCTAATTTGTATCTTAACCCTGAGTTCGAATTAAAACCCGCGATTATGATATGTTCATATCTGCACAAGTACCTTTCAACATTACACTCATTTCGCTGTCAACTCACTCACTACACTGGAACTACGACACATTTCACTGATTCTATCCTGATTTCACTAACACTTCAAAAACATTTCACTGTTCAAATACTATGCACTGCCACTATGAACTGTAAAGCTTCACTGACAGGAACACAATTCACTTACACAACACATTTCACACTTCACTGACACAACACACTTCTTCACTGACACAACACTTCAAATGACAAAATATCAATTACACCCTTTAAATAGTATGTATAATATGCTACCGTACCTATGCGAATTTCACTAGAAAATACTTGAGAGGGTCTAATATTATCTCCCGATGACAACATTTCCGTAAATTATAGATTTTTTTAAGGTACAACAATGTTTAACAAATTTTAGGGTCGAATGAGCACTGAAAGTCTTCGGTCGCAGTTCAAAAATACTATTCTTTACAGGATGATAAAATAAATAAATAAATAAATAAATAAATAAATAAATAAATAAATAAATAAATAAACTAAAATGAGAAGGACAATGACTGCAAGGTCAGACCTATAATAAAATCAAGTGATGTAAGGGGTTGTTTAATGACTTCATTTAGGTCAAAATTACATAAATTCTTACTTCACAGATTAATTGCTTATTAATATTTGTTACTTATAATGAAAAGTGCTCTAACATTAAATGCATACATTAAATGAAATATTAAAACATAATATGTTAAGATAGAGACAAAATGAAAAAGATTAGGCCTAACATAGTTTTGAGTCAATCCCACTCCTTCCGAGAGTGATGAATCAAAGCAGGGGTTGTTGGACAATAACCGAAAAAGGAATGAAGAATTTTAGAACAATTTAGGTCAGTAGAAGAAAAAAAATTATACAAATTTTAGACTTAACAGATTAATTAGAGGACATCGTCGACCAGGAAGACCTTTAAGAAGACTGCTAGATTAATATTTGTTACTTATAATGAAACTAACACCTGTCCATTCTTATTATTATCATTAATTTCTCTAAATATATTTACAAAACCTCTAATGGCAATTACATTAATATTCTTATTATAGAAATATATTTTAGATTTATATATATATTTTTTTCTCCCTGTAACATAGTTCTAGTAAACTTATATTAAATTAATTTTCATCATTTTACTAGCTATCTCAAATCTCAAATTAATTATAATTGATTAAATTAAATTAGCTCATAAATTAAGTTACTACTTCACCTTATAGGTTTATCTAAATTTAAATAAATATGTAGTCTACTAGTCCTTAAAACTTAACTGAAGAATATAGCTGGAGAACCTTTCAAGTGTAGTGTAAATATTTCTAATTTAAATATGTATTGTATTGATTAAGGCTGGTTGAGTGGAAGAGAAGGCCTTATAGCCTTAACTCTGCCAGCGAAAATAAAAAATCATTATTATTATTATTATTATTATTATTATTATTATTATTATTATTATTATTATTATTATTTCCTCTCCAATATCTGTGAAATATAGAATATCTGATCAATAGTCGATCTGTGACGTCTAAAACCGCATTGATGATCCCCCTGTATAGTTAATAGTGTCAAATATTAATTTTTGGCCCCGTTTCAGAGTTCAGTGATGTAATAAAGTGTTTTCCGGGGACAAAGCTACAGGATTTTATGTGATCTGGGCCGAGCATTTCTAGGTTCAGCTTCGATTACTTAACTGCATTCAGAAAACAGTTTTTCTTTGAGAAGCATCGAGCTCGAGGGTGATATTTGTTGTTGTGATGTTTATTTTACAAGACTGTAAGAAAATAAAAGCTTTTAAACCACCTCTCTTATTGCTGCTAGAGGTCTCCCCCCCTGTCCCAATAGACCATCATGTGATGGGGGATGTTGAGAATTTATACCGAATTGAGAAGAAAAGAGAAGAGAAATCTGTGAGGGCGGTGCAATCTAGTGGCTGTATTTCAATGTGGCAGCGGAACATCAATACGGGGTGGGGATGGGGGTGGGGGTGGGGGTGGGGACACTCCAACAGAAGTCGGCATGCGGACCACTTGAACTCAAGAGACCACTGCTGCTGCCCAGTGATGACGATGAGTGATGTCGTTGCTATTGGTTACATCTATGTCATTAAGGTGGCTGAGGGTGGAAGAAGGGACTAAGTGAAAGAAAATGATAAAGCAATGAGAATACAGAGAAGGAAGGAGGGGAAAAACGAAAAAAGCAGGAAGTGAGAAAGAATAAAGAACACTGAGAATGTTGGTATCAACAAAGGAAGAAAAGTGGTAGAAACAGAAGAAAACAGAAAAGGTGTTGAAGTATTTGAAATGAGCAAAATAAGGATAGAAAAATAGAAGAACAAAGGAAAGGCGAAAAGTGAAAATAAAATTAATAAAGATGGAATTTTTAAAAAGGGTTATTTAACAACTCTCAATAGAATTCGAGGTTATCTATCGACAATGAAATTGGTAATGGACAAATGTTGACGACGTGATGATAATTGGAGTTTCAGAAGATGACTCCCAAACAGCTGAATGTACTCAAAGGGACTGGAAGGGAACAGAATCAAGAGAAATATTATTCTTAAGATACCGGGGACATTTCAGAGGGCAGCAGAATTTCTTGAGCCATTTTGCGTTTGTGTCGAGATCGGTGAGTGTCACTTGGAACAGTTGCTATGGGCGGTGGTAAATTGCACTGGAATTCAAACTTCCTGTATGTAAACTGTACTAATTCTGGATGTTGTAAATTGCACTTCTTCTCATTTTATTAAGATTTTTCCAAAATTTGTTCCCGGTCTGTACACTCTCGACAATTAATACATCGCCTTGCTTGAATTTAATAGGGTTTGTCTTCATGAACTGGCTCCTTATGACATAGGCTTTTATTGCGTATTGAAACTGATGTTTGTTTTTGAACAGACTCCAGTCACTTTAGTTATGTGTATTCTAACGGTCGGAATGTCTGTTGCTACTCTTGCTACTAGTGAAAGAGAAAGAGAGTTTACTTATTGTTGATGATTTGAAAAATTTTACAAAGATAGAGATCTTAAATCTGGTGAAGTGAAGTGGAGATGTACACTCCGAAAATATATACGATAGGAAATAAGAAAATTGTTGGAAGTGAATTAGTTCATAACCATGATAAAGAAGTGAATAAGTCAGAACGCAAAACTTAAAGCAACGGAAGATATATCTTCACGGCCGAGCTAAGTGATTCGGACAATTCTAAGAGAACTTCCTTTTCAGAGTAATAATTCTCTTGACAACAATGATTTAAATCGAATAAAAAGAAATGTGTATAATGCACTCAGGACAATGTATCCGAAACTACCAAGCAATCGAAATGAAACTCACGATGTGATTCTTTCAAAGCTCGTTGTAACTAATATAGGAGAAGATTTTGTGCTGCACAATGACAAGGATAGCGATATTATTGCCTTTAATTGTCATACAAATTTGGTACTTTTACTGAACTGTTTTTCAGTGTATGTTGATGGAACTTTCAATTATTGTGCCAAATTTTTCTGACAAGTGTTTACTATTCAGTATTAGTGTTAAACAAGTGTTTGATAATCGACACGCATAATAAACTGAAGTGGTACAGTATCATATCAGTGTTGAACAAGTATTGCTGTTGAACAAGTGTTCATTAACGGCACGCATAATAAACTGAAGTGTTAGTACAGTCTATACAACAAATATCAGCTCATAGCTTCAGTGCAGTTTGTATCTTCTACTCCTCGGTCATCCAGTGCAGTTTACTATTTTCCAGTGCAATTTACAATCACCCGTTGCTATCAGTTGTAATAGTAATATGCGTTACAAGAGCGATATGTTGACGTTTTCATGTTCGAGGAAAAGATTGAAAAAGCGAAACGTAGTTGAGCTTTTTCAATTTCCGAGAACATGAAAACAAACATACCGCTCGTTTATCGTACATTATTTTGTGCGAAGATCGTTTATTACATATCCGAAGTGTTTACTATACTCCAGCAGGCCGTGATATACGTCTGTCTTTTTTTCCCCCCAGTCTATGATGAGTCTGGAACCTTGTTGATTTTTTCACGGCTTCCTTAATGTTATTTGCATCACGAATGCAGTAACTTTTGTGGTGTTGTAGACTTTACTTAATTTTTGCAAATATTTAAAAACAATAATTAACATTGCAATTTAGGTGAAATTGCAGTGGTAAGTTTCCAATTTATAATTATTACTATGTTAAACGTCTTTAAAAATAAAGCAGTAAAATGAATGTCGCGCTTAAGCGGTAAGAAGAGGGAAATTGTTATGTGTGTTACGTTGGGAATACTGAATGTGGTATTTCACACTTACCGCGTATTGGTTCTGTGCGGAAAACAAGCAAATACGCACGATCTCGCACAAATACTTTTAAATAAACCAACTTAAAGAAACATCCCGCCAACATATATTACAGTATTTACCTGATAATTTAAGAGTGCGTAGAGGAAAAAGATGGCCTATCTGACCTTTGTTTGTCTTAAAATATTCATATTGGGGTTTTCTATCATCTGCATCTTTTTGACCCTCTTAATTTGGAACTCTTTGTATGCTTATGCGTGGAAAAATTAAGGAACATTTAAATAAAAGAAGACAAACAAACTCACATAACGTTTTAGTAAACGATAGCCATTCATTTCTACATGTTTACGAAATGTGGACCCTAACACAAAGGGACTGGAAGAAAACAGTATTAAGAGAAATACTATTCTTGAGATCTGCATCAGGAATAACACTCTAAGAAAAGAGCTTGATGTGAAGAATTTAAAATACAGAAATAAAGAATCGCGGAAGAAACTGGGAAGAACTTAAAGTATGTATATGTGTTTGAAATTAAATTTTGTGAATTGCTTTTTTGTTACAATTTGACAGCATAATGTAACTAGTTCCAGAAAAATATATGGTTTATGATAATTCTGCTGCCACAATAACACAAAAAATTTAAAGGGTGAAGTCAGCGAGCAGTCAGGATGGTAATATAGACTTTATTTTCTTTGTTCTCAAAATTATTTTCTTCTACGTTTTTCTAGCATTAAGAAGAAAAAAATTACAATTTAGCTAAGAACTTCATCTTATACCAAATTAAATCTTATTAAATGGAAAAGATTATGTAGCAAAATAATGACGTAACAAAAGAATTGTGGGTGTGACTCAACACGGAAGGAAGATTTAAGTTTCATTTTGTTTGCCGTTGTAAGAAAATAATTCTAGCAGAAACCTATTTAGAGATTACTAAATTATTGTTTATTTACCAGCCCTTTTCTACGTTCCAAGCAACAGTTTAACCTTTTAGTTTTGCAAGTTTAATTGTTGTCAAGGATGCTAGAATTATTTTTACAATAAAATTTTTTATTAAAAATATTACAAGTTCTATGGTACTGAATTTGTTTATTTTAATGACACCATATTTACTACAAACATTTTAAAAAATTGGTCAAAAAGTGCCGATTGTGATCCGAAACGTAAATGGAATTCCACGCATAATATAAATGGATGCTCTCAGAGGATCTAGAAATATTGAAAAACCAGAAGACGGAGGAGTCAATGCTAGAAGGAAACGAACCAAGTAGCTACACAATGAGGAGAATATGCTTTGAATTACCTGATATTCGGATTACAGTGGGGAAAAGCACAACTGGTAACTCAGCCAAAGCGAAATTTGAATCCATGCCTGACCGTAGTTTCGGATCATTACTACAGTTTGAACTACGCCGTGAGCGAATGGAAAACGAATACAGTGATGGCCACGAAGGAAAGAAATTATCTAAGGCAGTCTTGCGATGGAGACTAATAATTGCGAGCGAGAGCTATTCTATGGCCGCTGCGCGCGCGCGGAGCTCTTTTACCTGTAAACATTGCTGAAGGATGTACAGATCTTAGAAGACAGCGCATCATGTCGGAACGGAAGTGCTTAAAGCTTTCAAGGAAGAGTGGAAGATACAATATTTATGCTTCGAACATGGTGATGAAGTCCAGTGTTTGTTGTGTAAAAAAATATCATTTGCAAAAAAAGTAACATAAAACGGCATTATGAGACGCAACATGAAAAAAATATAGGCATTATTCAGGAGAAGAGAGAAATAAATTCATTTCGGAATTGATATCGAAGGTAAATTAATTTACATTTGGATTAGTAGATTGCATCTAAATTCCTTTTATTTCTTTATTTTAAATGTATTGTTGATGTTTTATTTGTTGCTTGTTTCTGGATATTTGCTCTTACTAGACTACATGTTTCTTTAATTTATAAATAATATTTTATCTTTGATTGCACTTTAACTTATACTATTACTAAGCTCAAAATGCTAATTCACTTTTATTCCAATAACTATTTTCAGGACTTTTATCAAATATGAACTAAACATTTTGAAAACTTTGATGCAAGGAGCTTTTTTAGTAACGTCAATATAAAATATACTTAGAAATATAATTTCAAAACTATTAGACCTAATTGTATCAAATTTTGTGCAGATTATATTATTATAGATCTGTTTATATAGTTTAAATTTCACAAATTTTGGCCGAAATTGTGGACGTTTTAAAAGTCATACATATCCCCTTAAATGATTGACCCCAAAAATTATGATGGCTCTCAATATCTTAATTTAATAAATTTGCTTTTTCGTGTTACGTGCATCTAACAAATCACTCTAAGAAAACTCATTACATAATCACGACTGGAGAGTAAGGACTACATTTTCACAATCACACAATCAATATACTCTATTTCAATCAATATTATCATTATTATTTTTTCAACAAATACTCAAAAGTACTTTGAGATCACACACGTCGAGCAGGTAGACCCTATTAGTTTCTCCTAACGATGAAGAAGTATTTACACAATAAATAATTGTTTTTAACAATAAAATGGTTTACATACAATTAACTTTTCCTATTTCTCTTTTTGTTCCTAAAAACCCTTCCCTTTGAGATTTGTTTATATATGTACATGTATATTAAATAACTGAGTAATTAGCCCTATTACATAGCCAGAAATTTAGTAACGCAAGTTATTGTAATAATTGCTGCCTTTATTCGCTGCATGTACTGTACATCCCTGTTGTCTACGTTACAGTAGATACGCTATGCGCCCGTGATCAAGGTCGAGCTCTTCTACCGTGATTGGGAGCTAATATCGTCTCATCCCTGGTCTAAGGCATATACAAAGAGAAATTATAGTAATGCTCTTGTTTTTATATTCTAGTACTTTTTAATCATATTATATGTAACTAAGCAACAGAATTACGTCGATTCACATAATTATAATATTGTTGCATAGCTGAAACGTTATGTAGTTAAACTGTGTCTTAAGTAACAAAAATAAAAAAGAAAGATTGAGGAACAGGAAGAAAACGGAAACAAATGAAGTGAGATTCAAGGAAAAAGTAAAAACGCGACGAAGATCAAGAAGAAGAAGAAGGCAGAATTATAAGGAGAGGCATAAAGTAACGGAGATGAAGAAATTAAAGTAACGAAAAGAGAGGAAAGACGACGCAACAAAATAAACAAAATATAGAGTAAAATGGAAAATGGGAAGGTAAGAATAAGAAAGCCTTCTCATACATTCTCACCTTGTCAGCTCAGATGAAAAACAAACAGCAGGAACAGTTCTAAGGCTCTCCCTGGAACAACGCGTATCATATTCTGGAGGCACATTCCACACGTCGCAAATACTCCATTTTATATGGGGCCATATACAGTTTTTTTCCAAG
>JAJSOF020000035.1:5697303-5787303 GCA_025594305.2 Periplaneta americana
AGTAGTAGAATAGTAGTATTAATAGATAGCAGCAGTAGTAGTACAAAATCATCGCAGTAGAGTAGTGTCATTAATAGTAGTACACAGTAGTAACAGTTTAGAAGCAGTAGTAAGCAGTAAAGTAGTAGTAGTAGTAGCAGTAGTAAAGTAAAAGTAGTAAGCAATGGAAAATGAAGTAGTAGTAGTAGCACAAGTAGCAGTAAAGTAGTAGTAGTAGAGTATTTATTTGATGGAAGTAGTATTAATAGTAGAAATTCAGTTAAGCAGTAGAAGCAGTAGTAGTGGCAGTAGAGTAGTAGCAGTAGTAGTAGTAGTAGTAGCAGTGTAGAAGAAAAGTCAGTAAATCGTTGACAGTAGTAGTAGAACTGCAAAAGTGAGGTTAAAAGTAGTAGTAGTAGTAGCAGCAGTAGTAGTATTTTCGTAGTAGTTTCAGTAGGTAGTAAATAGTTCCTTTTTAGCAGTAGTAGTAGTAAAGGCTTTATCTGATTATTTCAGTATTAATCAGTAAAAATAATTGGTCGATTGTATGTAGCACAACACTAGTATAGCAGAAGACCCAGTAGTAGTAGGAGACCCAATTCAGTAGCTCATTTAAAGTAGTAAGCAGTTAGTAGTCAACCATTAGCAGTAGTTTATTACGCGATGAAAAGTAGTAGTAGTAGTAGTAGCAGTAGGTAGCAAAAGTAGTAGTATTAATATATAGCAGCTTGTATTTTGTTGCCAAGTATTTCAAAATGTAAACAAGTAGTAACCCAGTTTAAACAAAATAATGTATTAATAGTAGTAGCAGCAGTAGTAGTACGACAACATTTGAAGCAGTCTGTAGTGAGAAAATTTAGTAAAAATTACAAAGGGCAGTAGTAACTAGTGGAAGTAGTGGTATTATAGTAGTTTTTTTTTTTTCATTTTATGGTGTAGTAGTAGCAGTTAAAAAGTTTTTTTAGTAATAGTAGTAGCAGCAGTAGTAGTAGCAGTAGCAGTAGAAGCAGTAAGTAGCATCCATAAGTAGTAGTAGCAGTGCAGTCTCAATTTAAAGTAGTAGTAATGTCATAGTAGAGGAATAAGTTAGAATTCTTAGCCAAGTAGCAGCCTCAAGTAAGATTCTAGTCTCGGCAGCAGTAGTAGTAGCAGCAGCCCTAGAAGCAGTAGTAGTCAGTAGAAGTTCTTAAGCAGTAGTAGTAGTAGCAGTAGTAGTATTAATAGTAGTAATTGCAGCAGTAGTAGTAGTAGCAGTAGCAGTAGAAGTATTAGTATTAATAGTAGTAGCAGCAGTAGTAAGCAAGCAGTGGCAGTAGTAGTAGCAGTAGAAGTAGTAGTCTCCGAGCAGTGGGCAAGTATGCGGTAGTAGCAGTAGTAGTCAGTAGCATTAAAACAAAATTATTAATAGTAGTAGCAGTAGTTGGCAGTAAAGTAGTAGTAGTTTGTAGCAGTAGCAAAGTAGTAGTATTTAGTAGTAGCAGCAGTAGTCTAGCTTTTCAGTAGAAGCAGTAGTAGTAGCAGTAGAAGTAGTAGTAGTAGTAGTAGTAGTAGCAGTAGTAGTAGTAGAAGTAGTAGTATTAATAGCAGTAGCACAGTAGTAGTTATAGTAGCGGTATTGGTGGTAGAATTTGTAGCATAGGTAGCAGTATTGAACTGCGTTCTCTGTTTTCACAGTTCCAATCTCACTCAATTTTTAACGACATTACAAACTGTAGGGCAACTAAAATCTTAATTACGTACAGAAAATTCTTTGTAAATTTTATTTGAATTTCCGTGGCTGAGTGTGTGAGTATATGTAAATGAATTATATATAAACACTCTCTGTTGTAGAATAAACGCAGATACAGTACATCCACTACAACTATACGATCACCACAGAACAAAATCATCGCTTGTAGAAAATGTCAAACACTACATACACAATAACATTTATAAAGTAATAACCAAAAAAAGAAATTAATATAGCTAAAATGGAAAATGAAAACTCTACTGTTGCAATTGTTCCGAATATTTGACGAGCGCTTTTATTTTGATGTAAAGTCCTTATATCGTGAAATTGAATTTAATTCCGATCACTGACACCAGGTGAACCAGGCACTGTACTCTATGACATTTGGCGGTGTAGGAACATTCACTAAATCGTTGACAGTTTATAATTGAAGTGCAAAAATGAGGTTAGAAATGCCTTTTCCGTTGTCTTGCATTTTCGCAGTAGTTTCAGTAGGCCTAAATTCTTTTTCCTTTTTACAGTTTCCTTAAAGGCACTATCTGATTATTTCAGCTCTTAATTTCAGTAAAAAATAATTGGTTCGATTGTATGACGTCACAACACTATACAGAAGACCCACTGCTCTACAGGAGACCCAATTCCGCTCATTTCTGCGTTAGTTTGTGTAAACTGTTAGGAAACCACAACCATTACCAAGTTTATTACGCGATGAAAATAATAATATAATAATAATATTTATTTATTTGAACGATCATAATAAAGGTACACTTTTGGTTGGCACTCCCGATGAAGCAAAATCTTGTGGCCGGGAGTGGAGTTTACATCGAATAATGAAAAAGTAATATTACAAGTTTAAGCCTACACTAAAATAATTATTTATTTTTTAAATTTATATAATCAAATATATGTAAGCAAAAGTAAAGTGATGAATATCAAACTAATAATACAAGAAATAATATAAGAAATACAATGAAATTATATCGGGTAAAACATAAGAAGATTCGGGTAACTAGAAAGTACAGGGACATCATTTTAATTTTACTAACATTTTTAATGTTAACTTGCCTATACCTCTGGATCAACGCCGTTTGCTACCCCCTTGCACGACTGGAGTTCGATGATACTGGCGTAATATACAAACAAATCACTTTACTAGGTATACGAGGGAAGAAAAGTAGTTCATCCATTTACGTAAAATAGGAAATATTGCGCTTTTGAGTTTGATCATTTTCATTAGGTTTTTATTTAATCAAAATACAGTACAGTGTTAACAATGAGTGTTTTTACTCACGAACTGAGTTATCCATGCGGACGTATTCATTATGCAGTGTATATTATACTGTCTACAACACATTAGCGTAAAATATAGAGAATGAAGTTAAATTGAAAAATAATCATAATATGAATATCTAAACACATTTTTTTTTAAATGGTGGCCGTTCATTTCGATACAGGCCTCAGTTATTTTGTGCAGATTATCGCACTATAGACTAATGTACCTAATCCCAATTACCACCTTCGTCCTTCATACTAGTAACTCATGTTGAAATAATTCTGTACCTACTCTATAAAAGAGACCTTACGTACTGTAAATTCAATCTTCACTTCTACCAGATCCGAAAATATAAAATTACTCAGACATACTATCTACTGAACGTCCAAGTGGTTATGTCGTAGGGTCGTAGAAAGGCAGGAAATCACGTGACAGTTAATTACTTAACGAGGCCCTTTTATTTAAGTTATTTTAAACGGTTGTATAATATTACGTAGACATCCAATTCCTAACAGAAATTAATGTTCTCAGAAAAGAGCTAAGACAGCCCAGCCACTAGCTGGCGAATAAAAGCTGGTGGGGAAAACCGGGATACGACGTAGGCAAATGAACGACAGTACCTGTGCGAAAATGATTCAATATTGAAAGCTTTTTCGTCACTGAAAAACGCGAACATATTTTTGAAACGTACTGTTTACTATGACCGTAAGGCTACTATGACTGTATATGCGGTCTTGGATCTGTGTCGAGGACGGTTGAACTTCATTAGTAGAAGGGGTGGGAGTGAAGTACATTAAAAAACTCAGGTACAATAAAAATTGAAGTAAAAATAAAATGATATCCCTGTACAAATAATAAATTCAAATGAAAAGTATTAAATAATATAATTGTAAAATAAATGCAAAATATTATGCAATAATATAATAGAGTAATAATAATATATATATATATATAAATTATATTTTAGTTTTAATTGTTTTATTGAATTTTGAAAGATTGAAAGATTCCTAACTTAGAAAAATATTTGTTCCCTTTTTTTTTCTTCAAAAATTTCATGTAAAAATTTTTAAAAATAAAAAGAATATATATATATATATATATATATTATGTATATATATAATATAATACTAATCAGTGTTTAAAATCAGTTGAAGTGCTTGCTTTTTAAATAATTTATTATTTGAAGTTACTAATATTGAATGTTTTTTAATGAAGTTATTATACAATCTCGGACCGAAATTTGAGGCATGCCTTAGTCCTACTTCAGAATTGCATTTTGGTTCAAACAAAGAACATGATATAATTTGTCTTCTTGTACTGTAATCATGGTCATGATAATTATTATTGTTGTTTTTGTGGTAGTATTTTAATAGGGTATATGTATAACATAATTACATATTGATTTCCGTAGCAAAGACATGTAAAGCCATCTTAAAGTATTAGTCACTGAGGTTTTTTCCACACCGTTCAACACCCTTCCTGCTGAAAGTTTCACTTTAATAATGATAACGAAAAATGTTAAGACTGAAATATAAATTTAATTTAAGATGAAGATTTTTAACTCTAGGGAAGACAAACATGTCCAGATACAATAGGAAAGGCATATTACACAGTGACATCATTTTATTTTTACTTCAATTTTTATTCTACCTCAGTTTTTGAATGTACTTCACTCCCACCCCTTCCACTAAGGAAGTTCCAACTCCACACAGAACCAAGACCGCAGATAGTAAGCAGTACTGAGTTACTGAGTATAGTACGTTCCAGAAATATGTTCGCGTTTTCCAGTGATGAAAGAGCTTTCAATATTGAATCATATTTTCGCACAGGTACTGTCCGTTTGCCTACGTTGCATCCCGATTTCCCCCACCTGCTTCTGCTCGCCCCTCTGTAATAGCTGGGCTGTCTTAGCTCTTTTCTGAAAACATTAATTTTTCTTAGGAATTGGAAATTTACGTAATATTATACAGCTGTTTAATTTAACTTAAATAAAAGGGCCTCGTTAAGTAATTAACTGTCACGTGATTTCCTCCCTTTCTACAATCCTGCCGCATAACCACTTGGACGGACATTAGATAGCATGAATGAGTAATTTTATATTTTCGGGTCGGGCAGAAGTGAAGATTGAATTTACAGTACGTAGAGTAGGTACAGAATTATTTCAATATGAGTTACTAGTACGAAGGACGAAACTGGCAATTGGAATTAGATGCAATAGTCTATAGTGCGATAATATGCACAAAAGAACTGAAGCCTGTATCGAAATGAACGGCCATCATTTTCAAAATTGTGTTTAAATATTCATATTATGATTATTTTTCAATTTAACTTCTTTCTCTATATTGTACGCTAATGTGCTGTAGACAGTATAATATACACTGCATAATGAATACGTTCGCATGGATAACTCACTTCGTGAGTAAAAGCACTTATTCTTAATACAGTACTGTACTTTGATTAAAGAAAAACCTAATGAAAATTATCAAACTCAAAATCGCGATATTTCCTAGTTTACGTAAATGTATGAACTACTTTTCTTCCTTCCTATACCTAGTAGAGTGATTTGTGTTTTACGCCAGTATCATCGAACTCCAGTCATGGAGGGGGGAGCAAGCGGTGTTTCCGCTTCTCTAAAGGTATAGACAGGTTAATATTAAAAATGTTAGTAAAAATAAAATGATGTCCCTGTATTTCCACATATTTGCTGAAAATCGAACCCTAGTGTACTAAATTTCAGACCAGAAACAACAACTGTTTATTTCAGAATTAAGGAATGACATTCATAAGCACGTCATAGTATAAAACGCTTTGCAATATAAATAACTGTAATTAAACACACAAACACAAAAAGCTCTGAATGAATACAGTGATTTATATGACCAAAAGGGAAATTAAATTCTCTGCTTTTATGTTTCATTAACATAGAAATCACTTACCGAGATTCAAATTTAGTAATTTCACAATTAAAACATCAAGGGCATAATGAGGTGTAATTGGTTTATATTTTTGCACGATTAATTAATACCACTTTCAAAGCAATTTGTTTTTCATTTAAATGTTGCTTTATTAATTAATATGTATAATTAAATAAAGAACGTTACGCTTTTCCACGGCGGTGTGTTGGCAATATTGTTTGCGTAATCACGCCCTTTGTTAAGGAAATAATGAATGAAACCGGAGAAAAAACAACCGCGCAACGCTTCATAATCAGTCCAGCAGGCTGTGGTTTCCCATTTAGCACTGATATAATAGACCCGTGGTAATGGATTGATCAGGGCGCGTGCTACTCATTGAAGGCCGTGGCAACAAAGCAGTAACAATGGCCTTCGGATCGCAAAACATGTTCGTAATAGGTTTTTTCTTGCGTATTGTAGTCACATTACAAGTTAACAATAATTCCGTAATATTGAATTTTGACAGCGTTCAAATCACTCGGTAACAGAAAAGAGACAGGGAAAGTGATGTATAACAATGAGCTGAGTTAGTATAAGTAAAATGTAACTTTTAATCACAGCGATGAACTATAAAATTCATTTATTTACTTATTATTTATATTTGTGTCAGAGTTAATACCATGGACGTTGCAAGATGGGGTTACCGCGCTTGAACTTTTGTAAAAAAAAAAAAGACATATTTATATATGAATATTTTTTAAACCACAATCGTTTTCATCCTATGGTTGGGGTTATGGTTGGGGTTCTGGCTGATATGTACAGGGATATCATTTTATTTTTACTTCAGTTTTTATTGTACCTGAATTTTTTAATGTACTTCACGCCCATCCCTTCTACCAGTAAACTTCCACATAGAACCAAGGCCGCATTTGCAGTCAAAGTCGCCTTACGGTCACAGCAAACAGCACTGATTTAGTGAGTATAGTACGTTCCAGAAATTTGTTCGCGTTTTCCAGAAAGGAAAGAGCTTTGAATATTGAATCATATTTTCGCACAGATACTGTCGTCCGTTTGCCTACGTCGCATCCCGGTTTCCCCACCCGCTTCTGCTCGCCCCTCTGTAAAGGCTAGTGGCTGGGCTGTCTTAGCTCTTTTCTGAAAACATTAATTTCTGTTACGAATTGGAAGTCTACGTAATATTATACAACTGTTTAAAATAATTTAAATAAAAGGGTCTCGTTAAGTAATTAATTGTCACGTGATTTCCCCACCCCTTTCTACGACCTTGCGACAAAACCACTTGGACGGACAGTAAATAGCACGTCTGAGTAATTTTATCTTTTCGGATCTGGCAGAAGTGAAGATTGAATTTACAGTACGTAAGGTACTCTTTTATAGAGTAGGTACAGAATTATTTCAACACGAGTTATGTACTAGTACAGGGACATCACTTTATTTTTACCAACATTTTTAACATTAACCTGGCTATACTCGGAAACACTGTTGCCCCCTTCCATTACAGGAGTTTGATGTTACTACTGCAATATGTAAACCAATCATTTTACTAGGTATAGGAGGAGAGAAAAGTAGTGTATCCATTTATGTTGTAGGAAATACGATATTACGATTTTCAGTTTGATCATCACTTTTCGAAATTTATCAAAATACAGTAAGTAGTAACATTTTTTTTCAAAAACTCAACTTTTCAGGCGGCTATGTTCGTTATGTAATGTCTACTTTATTTAGCATATTAATTATTGATGTTATCATACAATATAGAGAGTGCATTTAAATTGAGGGGCTCATAAGTAAAGGGCTGTAAGTTATCAAAATACAGTAGAGTAGTAACATTTTTTCAAAAACTCAACTTTCAGGCAGCTATGTTCGTTATGTAATGTCTACTTTATTTAGCATATTAATTATTTATGTTATCATACAATATAGAGAGTGCATTTAAATTGAGGGCTCATAATAAAGGGCTGTAAGTGCACTTAAGTTACAGAAAATGGGGTTTATTTAAGCTTTCGTAAAAACGGTGAAATTTTTATTTAAATTTTAATGTGTGATGCGATTAAAATATCCCTTTGCTACTAAAATTGTACATACTTTTCTTACACTGAATTTAACTCATGTTATTACAAAAAACCTAGCCACCTCAATTCAAAATAAGCTAAAATTTTTTAAACAAGTTGCTGAAAATGGTTGCCGTTCATTACAATGCAGGCTTCAAATATTTCATATTATTAAAAACATTTTGAAGCATATTCTGGAAATTTAATTTATCGTTTCTTCAATATAATTTTTTAATACGATATTATTAATATAGGTTCTTTCTTCTATAGAAAACGCAACCATATTTATGAAACACACTATAACTGCAGTGTTTACTTCACTGCTTGAAGACTTGTAAGTTTGTGTATCTGACGGGAGCAAGGACATTAGTGAAGGGGTGAGAGTGAAGTACATTCAGAAATGCAGGAATAAAAATCAAGTAAAAAATAAAATGATGTCCCTGTATAAAGGACGTAACTGGTAAATGGAATTAGGTACAATAGTCTATAGTGCGATAATATGCATAAAAGAATAGAAGTCGTATTGAAATGAATGGCCACCATTTTCAAAAATGTGTTTAAATATCCATATTATGATTATTTTTCAATTTAACTTCATTCTTTATTCTGTAGACAGTATAGTACATAAACACTGCATAATGAATACGTCCGCATCAGTTTGTGAGTAAAAACACTCATTGTTAATACTGTACTGTATTCTGATTAAACAAAAACCTAATGAAAATTATAAAACTCACAATTGCGTTATTTCCTAGTTTACGTAAATGGATAAACTACTTTTCATCCCTCCTATATCTAGTAAAGTGATTTGTTTGTATTTTACGCCAGTATCATCGAACATCAGTGGAAGTGGGTAGCAAACGGTGTTTCCGGTTCTCAACGATTAATCTAAAGGTATAGCCAGGTCAATATTACAAATGTTAGTAAAAATAAAATGATGTCTCCGTACATCTATTATCAGGCAGTACATCTCTCTTGACGATATGTGTCAGAAGGAGAACAATAAATTGTTTGTATACATCTGAAGTCTGACTAGTGTAATATGTAGCTAGTCGGCGAAGTATGCAATGGAGGGGAAAGAAACTGACCACCCTACTCCATTATCTCCAGGCTTAGTTGCCTCATTAATGGTGTCTTTTTTGTATCACTTGTGAGTTCAGACCTGTATTCAGTTGACTAAACCATAATCGTTTACCCTTCTCTAATTTTTCATTGTCAGAGTAACAAAATCTACATCGACATAAGGCATAGTCCTCTTAGACCTACCGCCTAGTACAGACCTTGTAATAAAATGAATCTGATAAAATATGAAATCTTGTTTTGAAACATAGTGAAAATATTGTTTTGATAGTTCTGCAATGTATATGTTGTTACATATTGTGCATTGTCGATTTTAAGCTAAAAAATTCGTGTAGTGATTCTCGCGAGGTTCGTCAAATATTTCATATTGGCAAATCTTTCTTCGCAGCAGTATAAGAACTATGGCAAATATAAAATATAACAGCAATATAAAAACAATATATAAATAATAATAAGAGCAAAACAAAGACAAGTTTATAGTATTGTGTGTCCCAGTTTTAAGAGAATTACTAAGATAAGCGACAGAGACTATTTCGTTTATATGACGTCATTCCATTTTCGGCCAATGACGTGTAATGAAATTTTAAATTCCAACCAATCACAGTCAAACATCGCGATAATTTCTGCAGCTCGATTTATCACTATCAATTTATCGCATGGTCGTTCTTTTGTTCAGTCAGTGTCGCCAAATTTTCCACGTAAATGAGTATGAATCCATTGTACTAAATAAAGTGTGAAATCCTACTTCCACATCTACATCTTCATCTTCTAATTCCATGTCCATTGTATCTAAAGAAAATGACACTCCTTCATAACAATTGTAAATTTAATTAATGTATTAATCAGGCTATTTGTAATTATACTATAAAATGTTTAAATTAAATTATGATTTCAGCAGATAATGAAATTCTGTTATAATAACGAGAGAAAAGCGCAGTACATATAATTAACATTTTAAACCTGTATTTCGCTTTTCTCAATTGGCATTACTGAAGAACATTCAATTCCTTTATTGCAATAATCGTTATTCATCTATTTCAACTTTACAATGTCTGAATAGGTTAAGTATTCATAAATATACAATTATTAACATTTTCTGAGCGAATTTTAGGGATATATTATTTACATTTTTATTTTATTAATGAAATAATCCTAATAAATGTGTTTTAATTAATGTATTAATCAGGTTATTTGTAATTATACCGTAAAGTGTTTAAATTAAATTATGATTTCAGGAAATAATGAAAACGTATTCCTGTTACAATAACAAGAGAAAAGCGCAGTACATGTAATTAACATTGTTAAACCTGTATTTCGCTTTTCTCAATTGGCATTACTGAATAACATTCAATTTGTTTATTGCAGTAATCGTTATTCATTTATTTCGACGTCACAATGTCTGAATAGGTTAGGTATTAATAAGTATACAATTATTAACATTTTGTGAGCGAATTTTAGGGATATATTATTTACATTTTTATTTTATTCGCGAAATAATCCTAATAATTGTTACTCGAGGTCTGAGATTTTTATATATAATTACTTAAGGACAAAATTAAAAAAAAAAAAAAACAAAAAAATAGAGAATATGAGGCGTTTGTAAGATAAAAAGAGTAGATTAAAGCAAGAGTATTAAGACTGCAATAAAATAAATGGAAATATTTGCAGCAAATCTGGCCGAAAGTCACTGTAAGGACACTGGTTAGATCGGTGATATACCATGATCTTAGTGATGGCGCCATAAATATATTAAACTCGTAGGCATCCTGCTTGCATATTTATATTCTTATAATTCCTGGACTATAAAAAATATGCAGCACAGTTGACCTAACGTCGATCAATAATACGAGCCAAAACCTGATCGCACGACCTCTTTGTATGTAACATGGGCCCGAATAAAATGTCGCTTCATACATGGAAGTTTACAGCCCATCCAGATAGCAGAAGCTGCAATACAGACATCGCCAGATATGTAGAGCTGTTATCGTTTGTTTTCTGAGGCGCTGGAGACGATAAAGAATATCTGAACATCACAGGGATGTCCAAACCAGGAAGAATGTGGGCTATTTCACATCCTTAAAATATTGAATAAAGAATATCTGAACATAACAGGGATGTCCAAACCAGGAAGATGTGAGCTATTTCACATCCTTAAAATATTGAATAAAGAATATCTGAACATAACAGGGATGTCCAAACCAGGAAGAATATGGGCTATTTCACATCCTTAAAATATTGAATAAAGAATATCTGAACATAACAGGGATGTCCAAACCAGGAAGAATGTGGGCTATTTCACATCCTTAAAATATTGAATAAAGAATATCTGAACATAACAGGGATGTCCAAACCAGGAAGATGTGAGCTATTTCACATCCTTAAAATATTGAATAAAAATATCTGAGGGATCCAAAAAGAATATCCTGAACATAACAGGGATGTCCAAACCAGGAAGAATATTGGCTATTTTCACATGAACCAGGGATGTAAAATATTTGAATCTTTAAAAGAATAAAGAAGCTGAACATAACAGGGATGTCCAAACCAGGAAGAATATGGGCTATTTCACATCCTTCAAATATTGAATAAAGAATATCAAATATTGAATAAAGAATATCTGAACATAACAGGGATGACCAAACCATTTCACGTCCTAAAAATATTGAATAAAGAATATCTGAACATAACAGGGATGACCAAAACTGTAAGAACATTGGCCATTTCACGTCCTAAAAATATTGAATAAAGAATATCTGAACATAACAGGGACGATCAAATCTGTAAGAACGAGGGACTATTTTACATTATTGAATAAAGAATATCTGGACATAAAAGGGATGACCAAACCTGTAAGAACATGGGCCATTTCACATCATTACAAATATTGAATAAAGAATATCTGAACATAACAGGGATGATCAAACCTGTAAGAACATGGGTCATTTCATCCTTCAAAATATTGAATAAAGAATATCTGAACATAACAGGGATGATCAAATCTTTAAGAACATGGGTCATTTCACATCCTTAAAATTATTGAATAAAGAATATCTGAACATAACAGGGATGACCAAACCTGTAAGAACATGAGTCATTTCACATTCTTAAAAATACTGAATAAAGAAAATCTGAACATAACCCTTCCTGAGCACGAGTCTTACTCATTCAGGAGTGGGCTAGGTTACCTTTCATTGTATTTATTGATTTGTATTCATTTCAAACTTACTAGCAATAATAAATAAATAAATAAATTAATTAATTAATTAATTAATAAACAGGGATGACCAAACCTGTAAGAACATGGGCCATTTCAATTTTTTTTTAATATTGTATAAAGAATATCTGAACATAACAGGGATGACCAAACATGTAAGAACATGGGCCATTTCACATCATTATAAATATTGAATAAAGAATAGAATAACTCTTCTCGGGTTCTCAGCCAGGTGAGTAGGAGATTTGCTTCCAAGCTTTCGATGGCTAGCTCTGCCATCTTCTTCTTCACCTGGCTGAGAACCCGAGAAGAGTTACTCTATATCAAACGCCGGGAAAGCCTCAACTCATACATATAATTAAGAATATCTAAACATAACAGGGATGACCAAACCTGTAAGAACATTGGTCACTTCAATCCGTAGAATATTTAAAGGAACTGTACAATGAATGATGCATTGGAAAGAATGGTGAATAGGAGAACGTTCAGGGCAAAAGAAGATATCAGATGACAGACAACATTAAGATATATGGATCATATGTGGAGACAAAAAGGAAGGCAGAAAATAGTGAAGATTAAAGAATGCTAGGTTTGCAGTGAAGGACCTGTCGTTGGGAAGAAAGCTAAGAATGAATGTGTTATAATTGCTTTTTCTGAAATAGGCCTCGTTTTAAGGGGAGAGGACGGTATTTTTAAAACTTTTTCCTATTTGTTGTAAAATGTTAATTTTTTTGTATGTAGAGAGCCCATACTTGTAGAAACTCAACAAAAAATAAATATTTTGAAAAAAAAAAATTATTTGGGGGCCCAGATTTGAAAAAAATATACCCAATGGAGGATTGTACTAAAACCGATATATCTAAACCGTTTTAAAGTTAGATTCATCCCGTTTTTTGCAATGTACTTGCAAAAGCAATCTCTACAAACTGTCCTTAACAGAATTTTGATATTAGTCCCTACGTTTGTAAAATAAACAATTAAAATTTAATAACACTTTTCTGAATTCCTTTCTTGCAAACAAACGGACGTAGTTTTAAAATAAAATCAATTAACAACATTGTGTTACAGAGAAAAGTTTCTTAATAGTCTAAAGAATGTGTGTTCTAAATTTAATGCATGTATCTTTAATAGTTCAGAAATTATATCCATATTTGTCTGGCAATGTAGCAAAAACATGAAGTTACCATAAACCGGTAAAAGGATGCGAGTGATTAAAAAATCCATAGCGCAGGAAGTTTAAAAATGGGCATCTGATAAGAGCAAAAATACCCACAAAATATTATACTATGCCTTCAACATATATCACAGAGCATTTTAAAGATTTTTTTTTTTGAAAATTTACTCTTTTTCAGCAAAAAATACCATCCCCTCCCCTTAAGAAGGTTTCATTTGCATTATTCTGTTTCATATAAGCATGTCTTTTTCGTTCTCTGTCTATCAAGACATCCTTCGTCCTATGTTCTATCTTACTGAAAGAATGGTTTCCAAATCAGCCACAATTAATAAGGGGTAACCTACTCTTTTCTTTATCTCTGGATTATTCTGTCCTGCTCTGCATATGATATTGTTCCCTAATTTTCTCATTTCATATTCTGTAGCCTAGTACCTTGTCTCCACCAATAGCACTTCCAACTGTCTTTTCTCAGAATTCGGTTTGTCGTGATATTGCTTGTCCCCATTTCCGTTTCATAACTTAGAACTGGTACGATCATTTCGTTCTAAATCTTGACTCTTATCTGCAAGTAATATTTCTAGAACATGCCCTTATTTACACTCCAAACATACGAATTTATTTCCTTCATTCGATATTCAAACACGAGATCGTGGTCTCTACAAGTCTTGAAGACTGTTTGGCTGCCGTAAATATATGCATTTATAGAGAAGGCAACGAAATGTGTTTTTCTGTGTTTTGTAGAATTGAACGGTGCCGTGACACTGACCCGACGATCTGCTCTAGACGGAGGACTCCATCGGAAAGCGTCCTATCTGGGAGCATTATTGTCTCAGCGTAGCTTTTATATATTCATGTATTTTATCTCTGCCGGCACGGCGTTGTAATCCAGGCATTCTCTGAGAGCAAAATAAGTCCACAATATCTTAGCCACTCTCCACTCCGGCTACAAGAATCAGTGGCGGCTCGGGTGTCGGATTGTTTCGGAGGATGTCCCCTGTATTTTTACCGCATTCTCCTACTAAGTGTTCTATTTTTCTTCTTCTTCCTGCTAAAAATACTAATATATCATGTCATAAAACAACCTTTGTAATAAATTACGTAAAATAGTATATTATTTTGTTTTATTGAGGAATTACTTGTCAATAAGTTTATTGCGCACAATATATTTAACTTTATTTCAATCGGTAATTATGTATGGAATTATAGGATGGGGTAGCTCATTTAAATCCAATTTTAATCAACTTTATTTATTACAGAACAAAATAATTAAAATATGTCTTCATAAACCTATTGATTTTCCATCTCAAAATTTGTTTATAGACTTTAATGTACTTAACGTAAGACAAATTTATTATATTGTATTAATAAAATTCATACATAAAAATCGAAATAATTTTGAATTGTATTCTCATAGTTATGAAACAAAAGGTATGAATTCTTTAAGATTGTTTGAACCAAAATGCAACACTGTTACAGTATTTAATCATAGTAGTAATTTAGGCTCAAGAATATATAACAAATTTATATTTAAATATCCTAATCTTGTCAATTCTAATAGTTCTAGTATTAAATTTAAAAAGTTATGTATGGATATTATAAAAATTGAAAAATTGTAAATTTAAATTTATAAACTATAATTGCAAATTGTATTGTATAATTATTAATTTCAATTCATAAATCCGCCCCTGAGCACGAGTTCTACTCTTTCAGGGGCGAGCTAAAGTTTCTCTGTATATTTTATATTTTATGTTACAATTATTAGCAAAATAATAAATAAATAAATAAATAAATAAAATAATAAATAAATAAACTAATTTTGGTAATACTATACACAGGCCTACATAGTGTTATACCAAATGACATGTCTTTCACTGCAAACCCAGCACTCTCCAATCTTTCCTATTTTCTGCCTTCCTCTTTGTCTCCTCATATGATTTTCTTCCACGCCGAACTTTTCTCCCGTTCACCATTTCTTCCACTGAGGTATCTTCTCAGCCAGTGATCCAACCAATTCCTTTTTCTCTTCCTAACCAGTTTCAGCATCATTCTTTCTTCACCCACTCTTTCCAACACAGCTTCATTTCTTATTCTGTCTGTCTATTCCACACACTCCATTCTTCTCCATATCCACATTTCAAATGCTTCTATTCGCTTCTCTTCACTCCGTCGTAATGTCCATGTTTCTTCCCTATACAATGCCACACTCCATACAAAGCAATTCACTAGTCTCTTCCTTAATTCTTGTTCCTGAGGCCCGCAGAAGATGCTCATTTTTCTTTTAAAAACTTTTTTTGCCATTGCTATCCTCCTTTTGACTTCCTGGCAGCAGCTCATGTTACTGCTTATAGTACAACCCAAGTATTTGAAGCTGTCCACTTGCTCTACTGCCTCATTTAGAATTCGCAAGTTTACCTTCTTTATGTTTCATCTTATGACCATGGTCTTCGTCTTGTTTGCATTTATGATTATCCCATACTGCTCACAGCTGTCATTTAGCTCCAGTAGCATATCCCTTAGTATCGTCTCCTCTTCTGCTAACAACGCCATATCATCAGCAAATACTATACACTCTATTCTTCTTCCTCCTACTATCACTCCACCCAAATCTTGAATCATATTGATTTATTGATATAGTTCACAAGTACAAAACTTAATAATATAACAAAAGATCTATAAACAAATGTAGTTCTACATACTAAATATACAATTTCCTAGACTCATTATTTTATCGCAAATCTCAACAATTTATTGGTTCAAACTTGCACTTACGTCTGGTTTTAGTGCATGTTTAAACCAATCGTGATAACCATTAAGACATTAAACCTTATTTTATCTGCTCCTTTTCACAATTTAATTGTAATTATTTAGGTCTTACTTTAATAATAACTTATTATTCCAATTTGATGATCAGATGTCGACATACTGTAAGTCATGAACCTGAATTAGCTGACTCGATACATTCTATATGTAGGTTGTCTTTATTTCTTACAATATTTCCTTGTCAGCAGAAACGTTTGCGTAACTTCAATGAAGACTACCGCATACCTGCTTAAAAACAAACTTGACAAGTTGCTTACATAATCAATCTCAATTTAGTTTCATTATTGTGTCGCATGTACTCATTTACCCAAGTCTTGAAAAGATTTCTTCACTAATTCTTTGAAGTAGATGTTGAAAAGCATATGTGATAAAGGGTATTCTTGACGTACATCTCTCCCTATTTCACTTCCTTCTGACATTTCTTCTCCTATCCTGACTTTGACTCGTGTCATATAAAGATTATTGAACAGCTTTCAATGGGTATTTAAGAGTTGTTAATTCATTATAAAAAGTGAATGTGATACATTGTTAATACAAATTAATTTTTTTTCCCAGAACATAAAGTTCAGGATGGATAAATAGATTACAAAATAACTCATAAACCAACAAAAAATTAAGAAAGGAAGTAGCTTAGTTATTGAATGAATGAATGAATGAATGAATGAATGAATGAATGAATGAATGAATGAATGAATGCATGCATGAAATTATTAACTGAAGAAATGAACACGTGAAGAAATTATGAAATGAAGAAATGAAGAATTGAATAAATGAATAAATGTAGGAATGAAGATTTGAAGATATAAAGATTTAAATAAAAGAAGAAATGTGTAAATGTACAGTCTGATCCGTTTGGCTATGGATAATATTAATTTATTATTATAAAGCTATTATGAAAGTAGAAAAAAATTTCTTGCTGGTTATATCATGATTGAAAGATGGGAGTTTCCATAATGTGACAATCAACAATGCATAATCTGAAAGGACAAATGAAAATTGTAGATGATTAAAATGGCTACTACAGATCAACAGCGGGCACAATGTGTTCTTTGGTATGCTAAATTTGAGAGTGTTAAAAGAGTTCAAAGGGAATTTCGACATGAATACGGTGTGGGTAATGTACCTAAATACGATTCCATAATGTTGTTGTATCGAACATTTATAGAAACAGATTCTGTTTGTTAAAAAAACATGCAGGAGGTCGCAGGCGAAACCCAGTATGAGAAGCAGCTATCTCTTGGCTTAGTCTCCAAACTCCCCAGATCTAACCCCTCCTGACTTCTTCGTGTGGGGTTTTGTTAAAGACATTGTCTATTCACAGAAATCCAGGATCACTGATGATCTCAGAGTAAAAATTACTCAAGCTCTTCAAAAAATCACCCCTCTTATGTTACAACGGACATGGGCTGAATTGCATCACCGTTATGAGTTGTGCAGGGTGCGCAATGGGGGTCATGTTGAGCTCTGAGGAATCTCCCATCTTTCAGTGTTGTATGCACAAAGTTTAAACAAATAAAGTTCAGTAGTGAATGTTTTATGGTGTTTTTATTTTGTCCATACCCAAACTGATCACCCTGTATAAATGAAGAAAATAAAGAAATATAGGGAGAAATGAATAAATAAATATTACCTTAAAAGCTCCAACAATTTCATTAATATTTTTTCATTTTCAAGGCGTTGAATAGTATTTACTTTATGCGAAATACTCAGACGTGAAAGTTTTGTGACATGATGTCTTACCGGTATGCGGGAACTTGGATTCTCGGTCACAACAGACCACGTTGTTCTGTTTTTTGTTTTCTTTGGACACAAACGCATTCTACTAAATCGGCGGAGTAGTGTAAACACTTTTTATATTTTTCTCTTAAAGTAGAGGGGGCGTCTTATATTCGAGGCGGAGCTATTCCATCTCAATTCGACCGAAATATAGAGAAAATTGACCTTACAATTTCTAAATACAATGAAACTTTTTTTGTCCGTAGACAACTGTGATACAATGCTTTGTGCAAAGTTTGAGGCATCAGAACTTCATAGTGTTCAAATTAAAAATATTTAAATTTATCGTATTTTCATAAAATTAGCAACTTTAAACTGTTGTAGCTCCGAAACCCTTTCACCCAATGATCAAAATCATGGTTTATCTTGATGCTGAGAAATTAAATTTTATATTGACATGTAAACAGATTTTCTTACTTTTTATGGAAATGGAGAAATTTAAATTTTTCCTCATTAAGACGGCTTTACCACCGAAAAAATATTTTAAAAATATATAGTTAGATTCCGCTTTGAAAGTACAAATAAACACATATTTTTTACTGATGGTATGTTGATAAGAAAGTATTCAAAATATCAAATAAAGAAAATAAATAGTACGCGCGTGAACTAACCAGCTGACTGTGAGGCGGGAGCTAGCCGAGGCAAGCAAGGCCAGGAGACATAAACACGTGATCTGTCGTCTAGCAGCGCATGGTTGTGCTAGCTTTATCACTACTTTTCATAAACACAAGAGTAAAATGACGCCCAACGCTCGCTTATCTTCAGCTCTCGGTCAGTGCGTGCGGCACTATGCCGTTCAAGTCCAGGCGTGTGAAAATAATATATTTAATACTCGAAACGTATTGCCATACCACTAACAATGCGGAATATCTCTTAATAATACAAGTTTTTTTCTCAATATTTTTTTATATTTTTACAAATTTTCAAAAAGCCTAAAAGTAAGTAAAATCAGATTATCTGTCTCTCTGTGTACAATTAAAATAAGGATTACTTCTTAACATAACCTACCAAATGTCAGTTTCAAAATAAGCTCTAGTTCAATGTTCTGCAGTAAATGGTTCCAGAGTTCTGAGCGATGAAAGAGGCTTGTTTTTATAAAATACGCTAAATTTGTCGCTCAATAATAAGAAAACCGTCTGACTTTCGATAGTATACTAGTGGCCTGACTTTCGATAGTATACTAGTGGCTTGTGCAAACTAAGTTCATTAGCCGTTCAAATAAACATTTTTCAGATTAATTTTCAATGAAGAATACCAGACATTCTGAAAGTTATTTGCTTCAATAATAATGAAAGATACTCTCTCTCGAGCCAATACTGAAGAGAACCACGCATATAAATATCTACACCACACCGCCATTAAATATATGAAAAAGACCCAACCCCACTTGATCAATAACTATAGAAATATTTGATTTTTAATAATATTATTATCTTACGTAAGTTTTATAGCTTTCAGTAACATATACTATATATATACTATATAGCCGCCACTCAGTAAAATGTAGAAATCAAAATCTAATTTAAGTTATTTTCTACATCTACTTATATAACCCCAAAACATTTCACTTTCATATCATCAATATAGCATTAATATGTATAATTAATGAAAAATACTCACATCATGGCATTAACTACAATAATATTTCATTTCTAATGGTAATAATGTCATCAAACCAGCTCAAGTTCTGTAGTTTTTAATATGCAATACACAGCTGTACCCAGAAAATTACACACCGCAGAATCGAACCTGTAAATTATTTTTAATAAGTTAAGTTTTTATTAACCAATTTAATTTGAGCTCTAAATATGTCAGCATTCTTGCAGATCATGGCCTTCGTGTAATGTTGCTTACTGTTGTGTGTGTTTTGTTTTATTCTGAAATGCAACACGGCCGACTTGATGCTCGCTTCGCTTCTCCTAAATGCAATTAGCTAGTTCTCAAAACTGACGACAGATGGATTTTGGAAAATAGGAGAATTATGTAGTAAAATTGACATTTCACTGAAAACTACTATTTTTCCGAAAAACTTTGGGTTCCAAGCTTCAAAATTAGGGGCCATTTATTAAAATCCGTTCAGCCGTTTTCCCGTAATTTCCATTACCAGTTCAAATTATATAGATTTTTGAAAATGCACTCTTCTCAGCACCTTGTATAAATAAGGAAAAAATTAGAGTATAAAAAAATGCGAGGTTTTTTACTGATCGATTTCATATGGAATAGCCCGGCGGATCTAATAAGCGAGTAAATACGGTATTTTAAAGAAGTCGTCTACTGTTGAACCCGGAACTTTGAAGAGGGCTGTTTATACTGAGTACAGGAGAGCCGCCACTGACTGAACAAGATTCCTCCAGGGCGGAAGGAAGGAAGTTTAGTTGAAGACGAACCCACTTCAATCCAATTACAGTGATGTCGCGAGAACACGGAGCCTGCCTGCTCCCTTAATTTGGCTCCTGCAGCAAAAACAATGGGGCGCTGATAATTAGGGGGGACGGCGTGTTATTGAAACGCCACCGCGTCGGTGATTAAATGTCAGATAAATATTTAAATTGCTCCATTCAGACGTCGCCTGTGACACAATACGTGACTTGTTACACTCAAGCTGGCTCGTCAAGTGGGACTGTTCCAATGCCCATATCTCGCTGGCGTCCAAACTGGCTAACCAATGCATGTACGATTTCTCCATTTTCTCCGTGCCCGTCTTTCAGGTTAAATGTCTCTATTATTCTATCATTAATTTTAATTTCCATATACATGTAGTTTCTTTCCATATGCTGATTCATATAATATTCCTTGAATGCTAGAGATATAATAAAATTAACATCCCAAATTATTTGGTATAGTAAAATCCCTCGTAACCGGTACCCAAATAACCGGCAATACCAAAATAATGGCACTTTCGGCTAGACTAAAAAAAAAGTTTAAATCTGCCACATTGCCACAATCTGGGCCGTCAGTGTTGCCACATTAAGTAGATCGCACGAACTTTCATTTTCAGTGAATATTCGAAACTAAAATGTTTATACGATGAAAGAGTAATGGAACGGAGAAAAGTTCTCTCCGGCGCCGAGATTTGAACCCGGGTTTTCAGCTCTACATGCTGATGCTTTATCCACTAAGCCACGCCGGATACAACCCCGACGCCGGTTAGAATCGTCTCAGATTAAGCTCCACTCTTGGGTTCCCTCTAGTGGCCGCCCTCTGCACTACGTCATAGATGTCTATGTCCGGTGTGGCTTAGTGGATAAAGCATCAGCACGTAGAGCTGAAAACCCGGGTTCAAATCCCGGCGCCGGAGAGAATTCTTCTCCGTTCCATTACTCTTTCATCGTATGATGACGCAGAATATCTACATGGAAATATCATATGTACTTCCGTACATTAAAATAATATATAAAATGTTTATGTTATGTGATGCGTTTTAATAGAGAAAATTCAAACAGTTTGTTGTTGTTGTTGTTGTTTTCTAATGCCAGGCGTTTGACAATAAAGTCATTTGACCTCTTGCACTCCAATATTTTTCAAAGATATTATCATGGTCAGCCACTGAAGCACAGATTTTGAGGTGTTCCGAATCCATTTCTTGGTTTGAGTTGCACAATGGGCAGTTAGGGGACTGATATATTCCAATTCTATGCAGGTGTTTGGCCAAACAATCATGGCCTGTTGCCAATCTAAATGCAGCTACAGACGATTTTCGTGGTAAATCGGGAATTAACTGTGGATTTTGATGCAGGGAGTTCCATTTTTTCCCTTGGGATTGAGTTATCAAATTTTGTTTGTTGAAGTCTAAGTATGTAGATTTAATAAATCTCTTCACAGAGTAATACGTAGATTTAGTAACAGGTCTGTAAGTAGCAGTGCTGCCCTTCTTTGCTAAAGCATCCGCATTCTCGTTTCCCAGGATTCCACAATGGGATGGTATCCATTGGAATACAATTCTTTTATTGAATGATATTAATTGAGAGAGCATTTTAGTTATTTCTGCTGTTTGAAATGAAGGTGTGTGTTTAGAGACGATTGATAGAATAGCTGCTTTGGAGTCTGACAATATAACTGCATTCTTAAATTTATTGATGTGGCATAGAAGGTTCCTGATACTTTCACTTATTGCAACGATTTCTTTATTCAGTTAATGACGTATTTGAATTATACTGTAAATAATAATTATAATACTGACCTATAAAACTTGATTACGTTCGATGAAAAAGTAATGGAACGGAGAAAAATTCTCTCCAGCGCCGGGATTTCAACCCGGGTTTACAGCTCTGCGTGCTGATGCTTTATCCACTAAGCCACACCAGATACCCACCCCGGCGACGGACAGAATCGTCTCAGATTAAGCTCCAACTCTTGGGTTCCCTCTAGTGGCCGCACTACGTCATAGATGTCTATGAACGTAGGACTAAAGTCCACACATGTGCTGAGGTGCATTCGTTATGAGTGACTAGCTGGCCGGGATCCGACGTTTCTGTCCGACGCCGGGGTCGGTATCCGTTGTGACTTAGTGGAGAAAGCTTCAGCACGCAGAGCTGAAAACCCGGGTTCAAATCCCGGCGCCGGAGAAATTTTTCTTCGTTCCATTACTCTTTCATCGTATGACGACGCGGAATATCTGAATGGAAATATCATATGTACTTCGGTACATTAAAATAATATAATAAATGAACAATACCACAACCTAAAATTAACTGTCTTCAGAATATATAAGATATGCGTGATTTAAGACGGCGCATTTAGTCACTTTCATTTTACAGTTTTAATACACGAAATAGTAGAAAATACCTGCTCACACAAGTAAGTCGTGGGGAATGACATTCAATGTTTCAAGGTTGTGAGAGTTCTTAATGTTCTGTAGGCCTATGAACTTTCAATCAAAAACAAAAGGAATTTCAAGCCACGTATTGTTAAAATCACGAACCGGAGATTAATGTGTATACATTTTCATCTGTTCTTGTCTATGCGGATGACGTGAATATGTTAGTAGAAAATCCAAAAATGATTAGGGAAAACGCGGAAATTTTACTTCAAGCAAGTCAAGAGATATGTTTGTAATAAAGTAGTAGGTTATTTTACGACGCTTTATCAACAGCTTAGGTTATTTAGCGTCTGAATGAGATGAAGGTGATAATGCCGGTGAAATGAGTCCGGGGTCCAGCACCGAAAAGTTTGTAATAAATCCCGAAAAGCAAACTATATGGTTATGTCTCGTGACCAGAATACTGCACGAAATGGAAATATAAAAATTGGGGATTTATCTTTCGAAGAGGTGGAAAACTTCAAATATCTTGCTGCAACAGTAACAAATATAAACGATACTCGGTAATAAATTTAAAATGGAGAACAAATATGGGAAATGCTTGGTATTATTCGGTTGAGAAGCTTTTGTCATCCAGTCTGCTGTCAAAAAATCTAAAAGATAGAATTTATAAAACAGTTATATTACCGGTTGTTCTTTATGGTCGTGAAACGTGGACTCTCACTTTGAGAGAGGAACAGAGATTAAAGGTGTTTGCGAATAAGGTTGGTAGGAAAATATTTAGGGCTAAGAGGGATGAAGTTACAGGATAATGGAGAAAGTTACACAACACAGAACTGCACGCATTGTATTCTTCACCTGAGATAATTAGGAACATTAAATCCAGACGTTTGAGATGGGTAGGGCATTTAGCAATTATGGGAGAATTCAGAAATGCATATACTGGGTGTTCATTTCAAAGTGTGTCATGACGTCACTGTTGTTGGGTCACCGATTTGAAGCGAGTTTCAGTTTACATGTTAGAGAAGTTGCCTATTATTTAAGGCGTTCTTCAATCTGAACTTGAGAACGTGTACGATATAACTTGAACATCGTAGCAACAGATGGCGGTCTGTACGGTCTGTGTGCTACCATAACCTCTTTCGAACTGTGTTTTGCGCCGGCAAGTCGTACGCAGGGTATTTGTTATCATCGGTTGCGTACGGTAACATTCCACAACACAAATCAAATGCTCCGTGTCCATGTTGACCGTCGAAGTTAATGTCAACAAATACGTAAGTAATCGTCTTAACCCTCTCCCCATATCCCGACAGTACGTATTTCCAAACAGTTCACATTCCTGCCACTACTGGCGTTACCGTACGTATCGGTACGTACTCTTCAGAATGAACGCCGTACTTGCTAGCCAACTTCTCTGCCTCTTAGATTATACACCTGAGCTGCGGAAGTGTAGGAAGATTGAATTCTCTAGGCTCATCGGCTAGCCACATGACGGCATACAGCGAGCCAAAACACATTTTGAACTGAACACCCAGTAGAGTGTTAGTTGGGAGGCCGGAGGAAAAAATACCTTTAGGGAGTCCGAGATGTACATGGGAATATAATATTAAAATGGATTTGAGGGAAGTGGGATATGATGATAGAGACTGGATTAATTTGCACAGGATAGGGACTGATGACGGGCTTATGTGAGGGCGGATATGAACCGTCGGGTTCCTTAAAAAACATTAACAAGTAAGTACTATATTATTAACATTATTATATTACTTTTATTATTACCATCATTATCAATCCTCTCCTGCTGAATGTGCAACGACTGTAGTATTTTTAGCCGGGAATTCCAGTGTTTTGCGTTACAGCGGAGGACAGAGTTAGCAGGCAGTTACTACACATAAATCATTCCCTGATGCCTGCAGTCCAGGCCCATCACAGAGCTGAAAGGCACCCACGGTATTACTCGTACGGCCATGACGTGCAAAGTGGGGGAGAAGACGCATTCAAAGGAGCGACGTGCTTCATGACGTCACGGCGATATGAGGACGTCATCTCCAGGTATATCACGTGAGTGTTCATCACCAGGACGTGAGAGAACGGTGGAGACGTGATGGCGCTCCAAGTAATGAACTGAGGCACTGCGGCGCAGTACTATCTGTACTGAAAACATGCTACTCATCCTCCTCTATGAGAGGATAATGATGATAATAATAATAATAATAATAATAATAATAATAATAATAATAATAATAATTAATAATAATACAGACGTGGACAAATTATTAACAAAATTGACGATTTTTATGATAATTCTGTTTACAAAATTTGACTTTTCAATTTAGACTACAGTTGACAATTTTGCATATTTCTATCATTACAGTAGATAGAAATAGGCCTATGCAAAATGTCAAAAATGTGAAACTGAAAAAATATATATATATAATAAAAATATTCAATGTTGCTAATAATTTGTAAATGTGCAAAAATGTCAACTGCAGTCTAAATTGAAGAATCGAATTTTGCAAAAATATATAATAAAAATCTTCAATTTTGCTAATAACTTGTAAATATGCAAAAATGTCAGTGCAGTCTGAACTGAAGAGTCAAATTTAGTAAAAATATATTATAAAAATCTTCAGTTTCGCTAATAATTTGCAAACATCCGAAATATCAACTGTAGTCCAAATTGAAGAGTCAAATTTTGAAAATATACAATACAAATCTTCATTTTTTTAATGTGTAAATACCCAAAAATGTCAACTGTATTCTGAATTGAAGAGTCATATTTTATAAAAATATATATTAATAAAAATCTTCAATTTTCCTAATAATTTGTCCACGTCTGTAATAATAATAACAATAATAATAATAATAACAATAATGATAATCTAATAATAAGGTACTGGTTATTATTATTATTATTATTATTATTATTATTATTATTATTATTATTATTATTATTATTATTAACATTAAATACCCTGCTCTTTGCAGACTATCAAGTTATAATTTCCAATTCAGAGGATAACTTACAAAGAGGACTATATACATTAAATAAAATATTATCATATTTTGGGATGGAGATTTCAGCACAAAAATCAAAAGTGATGGCATTTTTAGGACAAGACCAAGTCAGAAGTAAGATAATACACAATAACCAATGCCTCGAACAAGTACAAAATTTCAATTATCTGGGTTATGAAATATCTTATCAAAATGAAAAAAGATGTGAACAAGAAAATTACCAAATTTACACAAATTTTTGGAATAATAAACAATACATTAAAAGCTAATTTAGTACAAAAATCTATAAGAATATATAATACTCTAGCATTACCCTCCCTTCTATACGGAAGTGAGATTTGGACATAAGGAAAAGAGATATGAGCAGAATCAAAGCAAAGGAAATTAAATTTCTCAGACGGACTGCAGAATATACTCTTCTAGATCGAAAAAGGAATGAAGAAATATTGTAACAATTAGAATTAGAGTCAGTAGAAGAAAAAATAAACAGATACAAATTAAATTGGCTACACAACTTAGAACGAATGGACAATTCAAGAATCCCCAAAATGATGATGCAATATCAACCCAGTGGACATCGATGGTTAGGAAGACCCTTTAGAAGACTGCTAGATGGGGCCGAAACAGGTCTATAGAGGCCTAATTCGTGACTGAAGATGATGGTGATAATGATGATGATGATAATACTAATAATAATAATAATAATAATAATAATAATAATAATAATAATAATAATGATAATGAAACGTCCGTATAGACCACTTTCTGTCTCATGCTTTTCCAATTCACTGTGGGCTAAAGCAAGGAGATGCACTATCACCTTTACTTTTTAACTTTGCTCTAGAGTATGCCATTAGGAACGTCCAGGATAACAGATAGGGTTTGGAATTGAACGGGTTACATCAGCTGCTTGTCTATGCAGATGACGTGAATATGTTAGGAGAAAATCCACAAAAGATTAGGAAAAACACGGAAATTTCACTTGAAGCAAGCAAAGGGATAAGTCTGGAAATAAATCCCGAAAAAAAGGAGACCTATATGATTATGTCTCGTGACCAGAACCTAGTATGAAATGGAATTATAAAAATAGGGAATTTATTTTGTTCTTTGAAGAGGTGGAAAAATTCAAATATCTTGGAGCAACAGTAACATTATATATAAATGGCACTGGGGAGGAAATTAAACACAGAATAAATATGGAAAATGCCTGTTATTATTCGGTTGAGAAGCTTTTGTCATCTAGTTTGCTGTCAAAAACACTGAAAGTTAGAATTTATAAAACAGTTATATTACCGGTTGTTTTGTATGGCTGCAAAACTTGGACTCCCGGTTTGAGAGAGAAAAATAGATTAAAGGTATTTGAGAGTAAGGTGCTTAGGATAATATTTGGAACTAAGAGGGGTGAAGTTACATGATAATAGAAAAAGTTACACAACACAGAACTGCACGCATTGTACTCTTCATCCGACTAATTAGGAACATTAAATCCAGACGTTTGAAATGGGCAGGGCATGTAGCACGTATGGGCGAATGCAGAAATATAACCAGTGTTTTAGTTGGAAGGCCGGAAGGAAAAAGATCTTTGAGGAGGTCGAGAAGTAACTGGACAACAGTACAGAGGATGGTTTGAGAAACGGGTTTTACCTTGCAATTTTTTAATGAACATTATGTGTAATTAATGTACATTTCCGTGCAAAATTCTTAGATAGAACTCAGAGGTTTGTATTATAGTTATGCGGATGTATATATTTTTTTACATTTTGCTCTTAGAGGTGGAGTCTAATAAGCGAGTAAATAATGTGTATACAGTGTGTTCACAGAAACATTCCGTGATTATAAACTGCTATAATTTTGTAACTATGCGTATTACGAAATTCATAACGGCGCCATTAAAAAGAACGGCTCAAAGAATTTCAGGGGATGTGTGATTGCAATTGTTAGCTGAAAACAATAGATGGCACCATAAGAAAAATAAAAAAAAACGCTGTTTTCGCTCTTTTGCTTCTCATGATGGCATTGTTGGATAGAAGCAAATTATGTTAAATGATGTGAATGTTTACATTTCAACTCAGTGTGAATTCTGCAGCATTTAGAAAGTTATGGTGAACCCACAGGAATATAGCTGGTGTGTATTGTACCACCTCAGAATCATCTTGTCAGTTGGTACAGCATGTTGAAACTGCAATCTGTGGACACACTGAGCTCTCATTACACTCCGAGTGCTATGGTATTACAATACACACCAACTACAAAACCATTCACAGTAACTTCAGGTGTACCCCAAGGAACCAATCTTGGTCCCTTGTTCTTTTTACTTTATATCAATGACTTATCTAAACAGATTTTGAACTCTAAATGTTTAGACTACTATATGCTGATGATGTTAAATTATATAAAGTCATTGACAAACAACAAGACCTTTTTGATCTACAGCATGATTTGAACAGACTACATATATGGAGTATCGATAATTTTCTTCTGTTAAATCTTAATAAATGTTGCTTTATGACATATTCTAAAAATAAGACAGTTGCTCAAAATTCTTATGAAATTAATGGTGTGAAGTTACCTAGAGTAGAATCATTTAAAGATTTGGGTATTTATTTTACACATTACTTAAGTTTTAAAATGCACTTAAATCACGTGGTAATTGATGCATATAGAAAATTAGGATTTATAATCAGAAATACAAAAGAATAAAAAAATATAAATACTGTTGATACTCTATATAAAACTCTAGTTAGGAGTAAGCTAGAGTATGCGTCTGTAATAAGGTCACCTCAGTTCCAGTCCCATCAGATGCAAATAGAAAGGATATAGAAAAGATTTTTACGTTATTTATATTTTTAAAAACATCACGCAAATTTCATATAATCAGTTACTTTTTGAATTTAATTATAAAACTTTAAAATCTCGTCGATTAATAAATAGTCAAATTTTACTCTATAAGACTGTTAACGGTATATTGAATAACTGCGATTTTCTTAAATTCCTTCAGTTCAATGTAAAATAACAGAATTACGTCATAGGCAACCTTTTGTTATTCCCATTCCTAGAACTGTTTTCTTCAAGAACTCTCCATTGTTTGTTACGTGTAATACTTACAACTCTCTGTCTTTAAACTGTGATTCTCAATTAGATTTCAGTTTAACAGTTGAAAAATTTCATACAATATTAAAAATAATTGTATTTCCTTAGATATTTAAATTATGAAGAAGTGTATTATAATGATTTTACTCTAGTTTTTAAATAATTTTGCAACATTATATTGACATTTGGCACTATATTAACTGCAATATTATATTCTAGCATCTATTACCGTTATGTATTTTATTTCTTTCGTTTGTGTTGTTTGTTTTGTTTTTTTTTTTCATCATGTATTTTGTGTATGTATCTGTGTAAGCCACCTGTAATTGGAAGCCTGCTTCTGTTGTTGGTGGATTTAAAATAAAATAAAATAAAATAAAACTATATTCCTCTGGGTTCGCCATAACTCTCTAAATGCTGCAGAATTCATACTGAGATGAAATGTAAACATTCACATCATTCAACACAAATTATTGCTTCTACCACAATGGCAAGAGAAAGATCGAAAACAGCTTTTTTTTTATTTTTCTTATGGTGCCATCTATTGTTTTCTGCCAACAACTACAATTACACTTCGTCTGAGAATCTTTGAGCAGTTCTTTCTAATGGAACTGGTATGAATTTCTTAATATCCATAGTTACAAAATTATAACAGTTTATATTCACGGAACGTTTCTTGAACACAGTGTATAGTAAAACTTCCCTTAACGGATACTTCCCAATAGCGGACTCCTCTCAATAGCGGACATTTTAAAATTCCCCTGCAAAATAACATTTTCCCTTATGATAAAATTTTTCCAAATAGCGGACATTGTCAATAACGGACGCGGACATGAAATGTATCTCCCAGCAACAATTAAAACTTCCAAATAACGGACAGTGTGAAAGAAAAAAAAAAGACGGTTGTAAATTAAACGGAATTGTAAGGGAATTCTTTGCAACAATCACTATCGTGCATTTGAAAGTTCTTTAAGGTAAGCAGCACAGTTGTTATTTGTGATACTGTACGTCAGCAGTCCGTACTTTCTTAGTTTGTCAAGTTGAGTGTTCGGAAGTACAGTCACATTAAAAATGTCACAAAAACGTAAACGTTTGTCACTAAAAGAGAAAGTGGATATTATAAAGCATAGTGAGAAGGAGAAATTAAGTGTTCGTGAGCTGGCCACTAAGTTTAATGTGGGAAAAACTCAGTTTAGTGAAATTTTGAAAAAACAAGGATGTTATTTTAAAATCATACACGGTGAGCATAAATGATTGCCCTAGTTTGGGGATTTTTTTATAGACAAACCGTGAATGATAAAACAATGGTACTAATATTACCAAATAAGGTATCTCTCAAAGTTTTATTTGAAATTATCCGTGCGGCGTAATTCCACTTCTTACCGCTAGAGGACCTGAGTTTACAGAAATGGCGACTGGTGTTGAGAGTGCATTTGTATCGTTGGAATTTCATTCCACAAACTCCGTCATAACTGTGCAGCGACATTTTCGAGTGAGATACGATAATTATCCACGACACGCCAAGACCATTAGACGATGGTACAATCAAATAGTGACCACAGATGCCTGTGTAAAAGAAAATCTCCTGGTCGGGCTTACGTGGAGCACATTCGTATTTCCTCGAAACTTAATGTCTTTTGTGCACTTTCTAAATCCAGGTGTACGGCCCCTTCTTTTTTCTCGAACCCACCGTGTCAGGACATCCTTACCTGGATATGTTAGAACAGTGCTTGATGCCACAGCTGGAGAGTGATAGTGCTCATTTCATGTACCAACAAGATGGCGCTCCGCCTTACTTCCATAACGAAGACCGGACATTTCTAAATGACCGATTGCCAAACAGATGAATTGGTCGCGCGTGGAGACTCGACATGCAGATCTTGTCCTAGCCTCCACGTTCCCCTGACTTAACACCGTATGACTTCTGCCTGTGGGGGTATGTTAAAGACTCTATTTTTGACGAAGACCGGACATTTCTAAATGACCGATTGCCAAACAGATGAATTGGTCGCGCGTGGAGAGTCGACATGCAGATCTTGTCCTAGCCTCCACGTTCCCCTGACTTAACACCGTATGACTTCTGCCTGTGGGGTATGTTAAAGACTCTATTTTTACGAAGACCGGACATTTCTAAATGACCGATTGCCAAACAGATGAATTGGTCGCGCGTGGAGAGTCGACATGCAGATCTTGTCCTAGCCTCCACGTTCCCCTGACTTAACACCGTATGACTTCTGCCTGTGGGGGTATGTTAAAGACTCTATTTTTGACGAAGACCGGACATTTCTAAATGACCGATTGCCAAACAGATGAATTGGTCGCGCGTGGAGAGTCGACATGCAGATCTTGTCCTAGCCTCCACGTTCCCCTGACTTAACACCGTATGACTTCTGCCTGTGGGGGTATGTTAAAGACTCTATTTTTGACGAAGACCGGACATTTCTAAATGACCGATTGCCAAACAGATGCAGATTGGTCGCGCGTGGAGAGTCGACATGCAGATCTTGTCCTAGCCTCCACGTTCCCCTGACTTAACACCGTATGACTTCTGCCTGTGGGGGTATGTTAAAGACTCTATTTTTACGAAGACCGGACATTTCTAAATGACCGATTGCCAAACAGATGAATTGGTCGCGCGTGGAGAGTCGACATGCAGATCTTGTCCTAGCCTCCACGTTCCCCTGACTTAACACCGTATGACTTCTGCCTGTGGGGTATGTTACTCTATTTTTTACGAAGACCGGACATTTTAAATGAATTGCCAAACAGATGAATTGGTCGCGCGTGGAGAGTATGCAGATCTTGTCCTACGAAGACCTGTGGGGGTATGTTAAAGACATTTTTCTAAATGACCGATTGCCAAACAGATGAATTGGTCGCGCGTGGAGAGTCGACATGCAGATCTTGTCCTAGCCTCCACGTTCCCCTGACTTAACACCGTATGACTTCTGCCTGTGGGGGTATGTTAAAGACTCTATTTTTTACGAAGACCGGACATTTCTAAATGACCGATTGCCAAACAGATGAATTGGTCGCGCGTGGAGAGTCGACATGCAGATCTTGTCCTAGCCTCCACGTTCCCCTGACTTAACACCGTATGACTTCTGCCTGTGGGGGTATGTTAAAGACGGACATTTCTAAATGACCGATTGCCAAACAGATGAATTGGTCGCGCGTGGAGAGTTTTGACTTAACACCGTATGACTTCTGCCTGTGGGGGTATGTTAAAGACTCTATTTTTTACGAAGACCGGACATTTCTAAATGACCGATTGCCAAACAGATGAATTGGTCGCGCGTGGAGAGTCGACATGCAGATCTTGTCCTAGCCTCCACGTTCCCCTGACTTAACACCGTATGACTTCTGCCTGTGGGGGTATGTTAAAGACTCTATTTTTGACGAAGACCGGACATTTCTAAATGACCGATTGCCAAACAGATGAATTGGTCGCGCGTGGAGAGTCGACATGCAGATCTTGTCCTAGCCTCCACGTTCCCCTGACTTAACACCGTATGACTTCTGCCTGTGGGGGTATGTTAAAGACTCTATTTTTGACGAAGACCGGACATTTCTAAATGACCGATTGCCAAACAGATGAATTGGTCGCGCGTGGAGAGTCGACATGCAGATCTTGTCCTAGCCTCCACGTTCCCCTGACTTAACACCGTATGACTTCTGCCTGTGGGGTATGTTAAAGACTCTATTTTTGACGAAGACCGGACATTTCTAAATGACTATTTTTGACGAAGACCGGACATTTTAAATGACCGATTATTGGTCGCGCAAACAGATGAATTGGTCGCGCGTGGAGAGTCGACATAAAGACTCTATTTTTACGAAGAGATCTTGTCGACATGCAGATCTTGTCCTAGCCTCCACGTTCCCCTGACTTAACACCGTATGACTTCTGCCTGTGGGGGTATGTTAAAGACTCTATCTTTGACGAAGACTGGACATTTCTAAATGACCGATTGCCAAACAGATGAATTGGTCGCGCGTGGAGAGTAGACATGCAGATCTTGTCCTAGCCTCCACGTTCCCCTGACTTAACACCGTATGACTTCTCCCTGTGGGGGTATGTTAAAGACTCTATTTTTGCACTTCCATTATCGGAAAATCTGCCAGAACTACGCGCCACATCATCAACACCATCGCTGCAATCGACATGGATACACTTCATCGTGTATGGGACGAATTGGACTACCGGCTTGATGTCTGCAGGGTCATAAGGGGAGCACACATCGAGCACCTATAAGGTATGTTAAGAAAACTTGGAGAGTTTCTCTAGATACTTGTATATCTAAATATTTTCTATGTTAAATCTTTAGTCCACAAATAATTTTCGTAACTATGGCAATCATTTATGCTCACACTGAGAATGCAAATGAGAACACAAAAAGAGCTTTTCCTAAAACTGAGGGGCTTGCATATGAATAGTTCTGTCGTGCTAGAGCACATAAGATGCCTTTATCTGGAACCTTGTTTAGAGAGAAAGCCTTAGAAATTGCAAAAGAGTTGGGTTATTTCAATTTTAAAGCTTCAGGTGGTTGGCTAGACTAGTTTCGGTCACGACACAATATTTCCTACAAAAGTGTATGTGGTGAATCAACTTCTGTTCATCCAGAAATTGCATCTGACTGGAAAAGTAAACTTAGTGATGGTGTGTGGATAAGCTTCAGGGCTTCTACCGCGTTGTCTTGGTGTTATTGGCTGACGTTTCGACCGCTGTGTTGTGGCCATCTTCAGAGCAGTTGGAGTCTGTGTGAAGGGGAGTATTCATGTACGCGGCGCCCCCCTCTTCATCCGGACATCGGGCACGGTATCAAGGTCACTCTTTCGGACCTTATGAGGGCCAGTATTTAATATGAATACTCCGCTTCATACAGACCTCAACCGGATTGGACAACTTAGGACCAATCAGATGCCAGAAGGAGAACCTACGACCTATCACAGCAAGTACTCCCCCTGGGGAGACTACTATATATATATATATATATATATATATATATATATATATATATATATAAGAGCTGGCAGACTATTTGCTTATCCATCCTGCCTAAGGTTTTTCCGTGGTTTTCCTAAGGCGCTAAGACAAATGTCGGGATGAGCCCTAGAAGAAATGGGCCACGGACCTGCACACATATCCCCATGAATCTCCCTAACTAACTCTAAATTAATTAACAATTACATCTCTCCCCCCTCTTCGTAATTGAGCCATCATATAGCCAAATGGCTGGTCTCGAAATTGAGATGATTCAACAAGGCTCATGACAACAATCACCTCCTACATAATAGCCAAATTGGCTAGTCTCTTATATATGAGACAACTCATCCTGCCTAAGGTATTCCGTGGTTTTCCTCAGGCGTAAGACAAATGTCGGGATGAGCCCTATAAGAAATGGGCCACGGACCTATATGCCCTTCCCCATATATATTCCCCTTTATTATAAACGACGTATGCCCTAGTTCAGAACCTATAAATTGTCTATTAATTATACGAGGTCACTCAATTAGTCGCAATTTGAAAGGACAGGGACCTCTCAAATTGCAGATTTAGATTTCACGGCGCTTCTTCCGACGGCCTTCACATGCCTTGTCATCGAACAACAGATGACAGCGTCTTGCCATCCTAACGGCAAACACCAGCCAACTCTTCCTCTTCCCGTTCCGTGATCACTTGATCAAATCTCAGTCCCCCTCGCGTATGTGGTACCTAAGAGGTTACGTCCAATTTCGGCTTCCTCTTCAAAATTTTCTAGAGCTCCTTCAGGGGAGCAGCGTAACCCGGAGTGAGACTAGTGGCCAACAGGCTTGGAGCTCACATATTTAGTTTTGTACAGACCCCAACCCCTTGCAAGGACGCGTTTTGCGTACCTTTTAAATTTATCTTCCCAAATCTCTTTCGATTTTTCATTTTTTCATTATTTGCTTATCCAACAACTGCTCTGAAGATGGCCACAACACAGCGGTCGAAACTTCAGCCACTAACACCAAGACAACGCGGTAGAAGCCCTGAAGCTTATCAATTTGTCCTTTCAAATACCTATAACTTCAATTTGTTTATGTATTTCTAATCTTGCTTTGTGTGGTATACCATTTTTGGCTGGATTTTATTCAAGGGATTTAATTTTGGAAATAGTATCTTTAAGATATATAAATATTTTTTTTTTTTTATTTTTTTTTCTACAGGTTTAACTGTTTGTTATTCTTTTCGTTTATTTTATTACACACCATGAACACCAGCTGCGGAAAGCCTACGCGAACAGATAAACTTAGTGATGTTTGTAGTTTGATGAACTGTATACACACTAACGATTTTCTAAATAGCGGACACTTCTCAATAACGGACACTTAATTTTTCCCCGGTGGTGTCCGCTATTGGGAAGTTTCACTGTATTTGTATTTTCAAAGCTTATACACAAGTGGAAAGAGTTCAGAAAATAATCAACAGAAGTCAAGGGAATTCATATTTACTTAAATATCGTAACTGAAATTTTTTGCCTTAGACCTTTATGGGACTAGTCCCTTCAACTGTACTCCGCGTCCTTAAGGGTATATGTACGTGAACGACCACAAATATTATCACAACAGTTCATCACAACTGGACAAAATTACAAGCTACCACAACAAGACTTATTAGAACTTAAATATCTGTTAAAATTATTAAAAATGTTTACTAATAATATTTTTCAATCCAGTTCTATCAAAGTAAAAAAAAAAAAAAAATTTCTGCAGTTACATCATTTGGTAACCATAACATTGTTAAGCTCTCTCTGACATCTTTAATATTTTTCCTGCATGTAATAAACACTTATTTCTGAAAAGTAGACTACTCTCAGACATGTAGAGTTGTTTATTTTAATACAATTAATTTTTTATTTGTCCTATATAAAATATATTAAAATTTACATAATGTTTTGTGACCTAATTTTTCTATTTTCAAAGAAATGGGCATTATTGTAGTCTATCTTTTGCATAAATGGATGTTAAATCAGTGTAGAAAATTTCAGAATTCTATCTCTAATGGTTGTGAAGTTATGAAATAATGTGTGAAAATTTTCAAATTTTAGGAAATTTAATTTAAAGTAAAAAGTGAATTCTAAAAAATATTATTGGTAATTTGTAATTTTGTTATGGCTGTGATGTGTTCTTTGTAACCTGTTTGAAACGATTTGCCTGTTTGTCCAATGTAGAAGTTGTTGCAGGCGTTGTTTGTGTGTTGAGATGCTTTTGTAGAGTATTATTTGTTCTGTATGGGATGTTGTAATTTAATTTCTTGAATGTAGGTAGTAATTATGTGGTTTTTTTTTCCCCGTATGTTAGTGTGATGTATTTTTGTGTTCTTGTGTTTGTGATATATATAATTTAAAAATTGCTGTGACAACAATGTTTAACGGAAAACTGTGTAACGTCTTCAGAGATTTCAACCCACAGAAATTTAAAATACATTCTAGTGAATACTAGGATTAGATATTTGCTTAGGTTATAATATAGCATACATTTCATGAAACTTATTAATAGAAATATAAGATTGTATTTTAGGATTTAATTTCAACTCATTCCATTTCATTCATTCATGTGTATAACATAAAAAACTTTGTACAGATTTGCTGAATATATAGATTTGTTAAATTGTATTAATTTTACGAGTATAATTGACACGTAAGACTAATTCAATAGGAGACTTCATTAACCTATATCATATTATTATTATTATTATTATTATTATTATTATTATTATTATTATTATTATTATTATTATTATTAGCCTACTATTATGTATTTATAACCCTAACATACCTATCTCAGGTAAAATAGGGTTCTTTGTAAAATTGGAGTATAATAAATAAATATTATTGGTAATCTTTTTTATAACTTTATGAGATATTTAAGTTCTAATAAGTCTAGTTGTGGTACCTTGTAATTTTGTCCAATTGTGAGTTCATTTCCTTATAAAATTTTAGAAATTTAGAGCCTGCATTTTCTGATAAGATTTGTGGTCGTTCACGTACGTATACCCTTAAGCCTATTGATCTGAGTAACGTTGGAATTAATGTGAAAATGCTGGACGATATGCGGAAGATAATTGATAAATAACTCCATCAAAAACTTTTACAACAGTCATGTTCAAAGCGTCTCTCTCCAACAAGAGATCACACGTTGGTGTAGTTCTTTGCAGTACGTTCTCTTGTCACAGTATACGAGGCCTGTCTAAAAAGTATCCGACCTTTAGCCAGAAAAAATATTTCAAATACCTGATGGGGTTGGGACCCTAATCCCCTTCAAAGTAGGCCCCTTGTGCTTGCACACACTTAGCCCACCGATCCTTCCACTGCCGGAAACACCTCTGGAAGTCTTCTTTTGGAATGCTGTTCAGCTCCGTCGTCGCGTTCCGCATTATCTCTTCTCTACTCTCAAAACAGGATCCTTTCAGTGGTGTCTTCAATTTTGGAAACAACCAGAAGTCGCAAGGAGCCAGGTCTGGAGAGTAGGGAGGTTGGTGAACGGTTGTAATTCCATATTTGGCCAAGAAAGTGTGGATCTATTGGGATGAATGTGCGGGGGCGTTGTCGTGATGCAAGTGCCAGTTGTTCGCCGTCCACATGTCTGGTCTTTTGCGCCGAACTGTATCACGGAGTCGCCGGAGAACATCGTGATAGTACTCCTTTGTCACCGTTTGCCCTTCCGGTGCGTATTCGTGATGCACAATTCCACGGACATCAAAGAAAACAGTCAGCATCACCTTGATTTTGCTTCGCACCTGCCGCGCTTTCTTCGGCCTTGGAGACTCGGGATGCTTCCATTGCGACGACTGTCTTTTTGTTTCTGGGTCGTACCCGTAATGACTCATCTCCAGTTATCACGGTGTTCAGAAACCCAGGATCAGTGTTGGCGGTGTCCAGAAGGTCCTGTGCAACGTCACGACGGAGGTGTTTTTGTTCCGGGGACAACAACTTGGGCACGAATTTCGCAGCCACTCGGTTCATGTTCAAATCATCACGCAAAATTGCATGTGCAGAATCTTTACTCACTCCAACCTCTTCGGCAATCTCCCGAACGATCAAACGACGATCTGCCATCACCAAATTTCGCACCCTCTCAACAACAGCTGCACTCCGAGCAGTTTGGGGCCTGCCACAACGCTGCTCACTCTCCGCTGATGTGCGGCCATCTTTGAATCGGTTGAACCACTCCTTAATTTGTGTTACACCCATCGCATCTTCCCCAAACACCCGCTGAATCTTACGAATTGTTTGACTTTGAGAATCACCAAGCTTTTGACAAAATTTGATGCAGTATCTTTGCTCAATTCGTTCAGTCATCTTGCGAGAAAACTAAATCTGACAAACACTTAGAACAGCACCTTACTTGGCGACCACCAGCCAGTGACTGGCACAAGCGAATGCGGTGAAAAAATTCAAGCATGCGCATTACGGTTCCTCCTTCCACCGTGCACAGTGGCGCCGCCTTAGAATCACTACTTTGCGCGGGAAAATTTAAGGTCGGATACATTTTAGACAGACCTCGTACATCCCTGGCCTTCGGGCTCCATCTGTTTAAATAAAGTAGGACTAATGATGAAACTAAACATGAAGCTACATCAGTGACTTTTCCACTGTGCAGAGAAATGTCATGAATCTCATCCAAGGGCGAATATCCCCGAATTTGGTATTTTGAGTGTTTGCTTTAACAGTAAGGTAACAGTGTACTCTATCACTAGAGCTGGGAAGTTGGTACCAAAACTGTTAAGTTGTGTGAGCTTGGACTATATCTCTACCGAGTGAGAAGTACTAGAGAGTCCCTCGATGTCAGTGAAGCAGAACATGTATAGCTGGGTGGTAACCAAGTATGTGCTCCAATCGCCCATAACCTTAGAACAAGAAAATAATAGTCTATAAAAACAATAATTAGTAATTATAAATTTTCGTAACTCGCAATCTAAAAATTAATTTACCTATATATATAAAAATAATATAATTATGACTCTAGCCTCATTATAACAAATAACAATGAACATTTTCATTTTATCAAAAGAAATACTCCTTTTACGTTCAGAAAAAACAGTATTTGTAGTCTGAAAATATTCGTTCTATGTCACAAGACGTTACTGCAGCAAATCTGAAATATGATACAGGCTTTATTATATCATATCAGGTGAACAACTACTTTAGATTAGATTAGATTTATTTATTTAACCTGGTAGAGATAAGGCCGTCAGGCCTTCTCTGCCCCTCTACCAGGGGATTACAACTATAACATGAACAATAAGATTACAATTAATATTAAATTTACAATTACAATTACAATAAAAATTAAAGTACGACAAGAATACCTGATTAATGAAAGCTAGACATTTTATCATAGAAGTTAAGAACAAAGAATATTTTTGTATTTACTAAATTACAAATTAAACCTACAATAACAAAATTCTATAGTGATGAAATTACCGGATATTGAGATATTTTGTGGTAGATTAAAATAACTATTTACAAGAAACCATGTCTGAACGAGTCTCAATTACTGACCAAGTGCCTAGTAAGTTTGCGTTTGAATTGAATTTTATTTCGACAGTCCCTGATGCTAGCAGGTAACGAATTCCAGAGTCTTGGCAGGGCTATTCTGAAAGAGGATGAGTATGAGGATGTGCGATGGGATGGTATTGTTAGTATTGTTTCATGGCGAGAGCGTGTGTTCAGATTGTGGTGGGAAGAAAGGTAAGTGAAGCGAGACGACAGGTACGAAGGAATAGAAGAGTTCAAGATTTCGAAGAAAAGAGAAGTGAATGTAAATTTCTTTTCTTATCTAGTTTAAGCCAACCTATTGCTTCCAGGGATGGGGTAATATGATCATATTTACGAACATTGCTTACAAAACGTACACACAAATTATGAGCACGTTGAAGTTTCATTTTGTTGTCGCTGGAGAGGTCAGTCAGTACAATGTCAGCATAGTCAAAATAGGGAAATACAAGGGTCTGCACAAGGGACTTTTTTAAGCAAGAGGGAAGATGAACATTTATCCTTTTTAGCACATGAATAATAGAATATACTTTTCTGCAGGTTTCTGTGATTTGCATGTCCCAGTTGAGATTATTATCCATGTGAATGCCAAGATTTTTTACCGAAGAACTGAAAGGGATATGCACTGTACTTACTTTAACGGGGAAATGTCGAGTTGCTTTACAGCGTCGGTTTGCCGTTTGTGTCCTAATATGATTGCTTGTGTCTTTCCAAGATTGATATTAAGATGGAATTTCTTTGTCCATGTCACAATCGAGTCAATGTCTTCGTTCAATTTATCTATAGCGTCATTTACTCGGTCTAAGCGGGAAGAGATGTAGCATTGAAGGTCGTCAGCATACAAGTGATAGTTACAATGCCTTACATGAGATGTAATATCACTGACATATATTGTGAACAACAATGGTCCGAGTACCGAACCCTGTGGTATACCTGATGTTATGTTAAGCCAGGAAGAGCTTCGATTCCCGGATACAACACATTGTTGTCTTTCCCGTAAGTAGGATTCGAACCAACTCACAGCAGTCTCTGACAAATGCAGATTTCTCAATTTATGGGTGAGCAGGTCGAAATTTACAGAGTTGAAAGCTTTGCTAATGTCAAGAAGTGTTAGTATTGTTACTTTATTAGAGTCGATTGCTTCACGAATGTCTTCGGTCACTTTAAGTAGAGCAGTGCTTGTGTTGTGTCCAGCTCTGAAACCTGACTGATACTTGTCGAATAGTTTGTGTTCGTTCAGTCTACTTTGTGAATCTAATACTGTGTCTCGTATGTGGCACATAATTAAACCCATACGGTAAATTGTTTTCAAGAAAATTTTTCGTTTCTATTGTAATGACAAGAAGTTCGTTGGAAGATTTCCAAATTTAGACAGTTCGAATATGAAGATGCCAATGAAGGCCCTGTAGTTGCAAAAGAGTTTAATGGACTACTACAACATAGTTCCTCAATTGGTCTTTGTCCATCTCTACAGCTACCTCACACACTGAAACTTCCCATAAACCGAAAGAAGCTTCAAGATTAGCTAAACTAAAACGTTACATTCCAGGGAATTCATTTTATGACGATATTTTCCAGTGGCCTTCCACACTCATTGAGGATTATATATCTGATAATGGTGAATGGCCTGCTATACATTGTGTAGAGATAAAAGTTTGACTTTGATAGCAAGGCGTTAATTTAAACATATTGGAAACACACTATTGCATTAATCACAACAAAAATGACGTGACAATTTTTCATCTTTTTTAAGATAACCCATATACTATATAGTAATATTTCTTTTTCTTGTACAAAACGCATATCGTTGTAAGACGTAAGCAATATAATAAAATATTGTTCATTTAGTTACTATAAAAAATGTTTGGTCTGCAAAAAGGGCATAATACGTTACAAAGTATTTTAATTTATTCCAGGTTATGAAATAGTGATTGTTAGAAAGTGATATTTACATTTATGGTTAATTTAGTGTAGTTATAATTTCAGTATCAAATTTTCATTATTTTTCATGTTATTTAATTTTCCTTGCTTATCTTAAAACTATAAATTTGTAACCTGTGTCCATTTTGCAGAAGTATTTGAGTCTTTTCAAATTGATACTAAGTTTATTTGAATGAAACCAAGTTATTAAGTTGTCCATAGTATTAGTATTTAGTATTAGTATTTATTTATTTAACCTGGTAGAGATAAGGCCGTCAGGCCTTCTCTGCCCCTCTACCAGGAGATTCCAACTACAATATCAACAATAAAATTACAATTAGTATTAGATTTACAATTACAATTACAAATAACATTACAATTAGTATTAAATTTACAATTAGAATAAAATCAAAGTACGAAAAGATTATCTGAATAATTAAAGCTAGATAATTTATCATAGAGAAACAAAGGATATTTTATATTTACTGAATTACAAATTAAATCTAGAATAACAAAATTTTAGTATTAGTATTGTCAACAATAAAATTATGGGGACCTTCAAACACAGTCCAGATAACCACAATTAGGCCACCGGCGTGGCTCAGTCGGTTAAGGCGCTTGCCTGCCGGTCTGAAGTTGCGTTCGGGCGCGGGTTCGACCCCCGCTTGGGCTGATTACCTGGTTGGGTTTTTCCGAGGTTTTCCCCATCCGTAATGTGAATGCAAGGTAATCTTTGGCGAATCCTCGGCCTCATCTCGCCAAATATCATCTCGCTATCACCAATCTCATCGACGCTAAATAACCTAGTAGTTGATACAGCGTCGTTAAATAACCAACTAAAATAAAATAATAACCACAATTACGAATAATTCATAGCAATTATAAATAAAACGGCCCGAGGATAGAACCTTGTGGAACCCCAATACATACATCTACATTATGAGGAACGACGACCATTAACTTGAAGCCTAAATATGAAGTAATCGGTTCGATTATTCGATTAAATTCACAGTTCTAATTTTAATGAAATGAAATGAGCGGATAAAAGACGTGGAGAATGTTAGGAGTGAAATTTACAAGCTTGAGGGAAATGAGAAAGTTTTGAAATAATATTACCTAATTTTCCTTCATGAGAAGGATCAGGATTCTTTTATTACATGTCCTTCTTTATAAAATTAATGAATTTTATGACTTAATCTGGTAATATGTTTTTAACAGCCGTCGCTATGATCATGTCTCCGAGTATTTCTTTCAATTATCTTGGCTTCGTTTACGGGAGAGACGTTCAGTTCATTCACTCTGTTTGCTGTATCAGATTTTAAATAATTCCACACCTATTTACCTAGTTCCTCGCTTCACACTTTTAGCATCCCACCACAACCGTGATACACGTTCGCAGCATAACCTTGTTCTATCAATTCCATTCCATCAAACATCTCTCTACTCTGCTTCCTTCACAATACACACAGCTCGTTCCTGGAATTCCTTGTCACAGGAAATCAGGAGCAGTCGGAGTCTAAAATCTTTTAAGTACACTTTACTTAGAAATGTCTTTAATGAACAGAGCTAGAATCTTGCGGAAGTTTCTAAATAGTCTTAAATTACCAAGTTGTTATTTTTTTCTCCTCTCTCTTTTTCTTTTTTTTTTTCTCTTTTTTTATTATTATCTTTATATATTACTTAATCATGTGTGTTTGTGTGCCATTTAGTAGGACTTTGCTAATCAACATTTTATGTCTTGTCACCCATATGTATTATCCAATTAGTATATTAACTGAATAATATATCTCAAGTAAATTAATCGTCCAATTTGTCTCGGGCATTTTAGATCTTATAAATTGTGTCTTTGTGTGTGTGTGTATATGTGTGTGTGTATTCCCCTTATGTTATGTAACTGATTTTGATTATGTGTAATTTTCTACTTTATTTTATATATTATGTAACTGATCTTGTCTATTGTAATTTCCTACTATATTTTATGTAATTCCTAAGTTATTCTCTTTTGTGTTGCCTTGTAATCAAATTTTATATCTCATGTATTTGTATTATTGAAACCTGGTTGAGTGGAAGAGAAGGCCTCATGGCCTTAACTCTGCCAGGCAAAATAAACGTACTACTACTACTACTACTACTACTACTACTATGTACTATTTGACGATGTCATACGTATATAATATGTGAACATGAGCAATCTGCAAATTAAGATTTCAGGTATAACTCCCTGTAAAGTTGATTTGAATAATTTCGAGGGAAAAATTGTTCCGGAGCCGGGTATCGAACCCGGGACCTTTGGTTTAACGTACCAACGCTCTACCACTGAGCTACTCGGGAACTCTAACCGACACCGATCCAATTTTTCCCTCTATATCCACAGACCTCAAAGTGGGCTGACAACCGTCAAGCAACCAACTTCTACTAACTCCGTGTGACTTAAATTGTGGCTTTCTGTTAACGAACAGTGACGTGTATTATGCAAATCAAGATTTCAGGTATAACTCCTGTAAAGTTGATTTGAATAATTTCGAGGAAAAATTGTTCCGGAGCCGGGTATCGAACCCGGGACCTTTGGTTTAACGTACCAACGCTCTACCACTGAGCTACTCGGGAACTCTAACCGACACCGATCCAATTTTTCCTCTATATCCACAGACCTCAAAGTGGGCTGACAACCGTCAAGCAACCAACTTCGAGTGCACACTAACTCCGTGTGACTTAAATTGTGGCTTTTGTTAACGAACAGTGACGTGTATTATGCAAATCAAGATTTCAGGTATAACTCCTGTAAAGTTGATTTGAATAATTTCGAGGGAAAAATTGTTCCGGAGCCGGGTATCGAACCCGGGACCTTTGGTTTAACGTACCAACGCTCTACCACTGAGCTACTCGGGAACTCTAACCGACACCGATCCAATTTTTCCCTCTATATCCACAGACCTCAAAGTGGGCTGACAACCGTCAAGCAACTAACTTCGAGTGCACACTAACTCCGTGTGACTTAAATTGTGGTTTTCTGTTAACGAACAGTGACGTGTATTATGCAAATCAAGATTTCAGGTATAACTCCCTGTAAAGTTGATTTGAATAATTTCGAGGGAAAAATTGTTCCGGAGCCGGGTATCGAACCCGGGACCTTTGGTTTAACGTACCAACGCTCTACCACTGAGCTACTCGGGAACTCTAACCGACACCGATCCAGTTTTTCCCTCTATATCCACAGACCTCAAAGTGGGCTGACAACCGTCAACAACCAACTTCGAGTGCACACTAACTCCGTGTGACTTAAATTGTGGTTTTCTGTTAACGAACAGTGACGTGTATTATGCAAATCAAGATTTCAGGTATAACTCCCTGTAAAGTTGATTTGAATAATTTCGAGGAAAAATTGTTGAGCCGGGTATCGAACCCGGGACCTTTGGTTTAACGTACCAACGCTCTACCACTGAGCTACTCGGGAACTCTAACCGACACCGATCCAATTTTTCCCTCTATATCCACAGACCTCAAAGTGGGCTGACAACCGTCAAGCAACCAACTTCGAGTGCACACTCGAGCAGTCTATCTATCCATCCATCCATCCATCCATCCATTCATCCATCCATCCATCCATCCATCCATCCATCAATCCATCCAACAATGATTAACCCACTCCTTTATCAATGAGAAAATATAGAAGTACTACCAATTACTAGGCAAAATGTAATTGCCACAAAAGAAGGATTTTATCGGTATTAACAATGGATTCTTGACTCAACGCAAAGCGCTACACGGGCTGGGGTCATTTGAGCAACTTTCCAGCTCAAACATAAACTGAGAAGATTAGCCGGACACCGACAAAGTCCTGCATAATGAATTCTGCAGTGGAGCGGCTCTGCACTACACCTCTAATATCTGCTACAACACAAGCCTTGTGTTATGGTAATTTTATGTGAGTTGTCTTGTGCCCATTAAACTTCGCTCCTGCCCGGTCGATAAATGCAACCCGCCATACTTTATATGGGCAGATGGCCGACCAAATTCGACAGCCGCTCAGAGCTCTATTGATATATATTGCTTTCCATTGACAACTATTTATCGGTAGTGCAAACAGTCGGTCGTTATGGTTACCCAGAATCGGTGAGAAGATTATCAATAATGGGTAAGAGTTAAACGAGAATGTACAGGAAGCGGAAAATACACTCCCTTTTAAAGTTCTGTTCACCAGTAATCTGACATTACTTACTTACTTACTTACAAATGGCTTTTAAGGAACCCGAAGGTTCATTGCCGCCCTCACATAAGCCCGCCAGTGGTCCCTATCCTGTGCAAGATTAATCCAGTCTCTATCATCATACCCTACCTCCCTCAAATCCATTTTAATATTATCCTCCCATCTACGTCTCGGCCTCCCTAAAGGTCTTTTTACCTCCGGTCTCCCAACTAACACTCTATATGCATTTCTGGATTCGCCCATACGTGCTACATGCCCTGCCCATCTCAAACGTCTGGCCAGTAATCTGACATACATTTCTTAACTCTTCCTTCATCTTGTGAGAACCAGAACTGGTTCATGTATAATTGGAAATTAGTAGTTTATATTTTACTGTAAATTAAATATGCTATTTAGTGATAAATGGTAAAAAGGAACAATGCAGACAAGTCAAGATCAAGTATTGTTTAAAAACAATATACGCGGCAATGACCTTCAACTTTCCTGTCCATAAAAGCCAGTTGAAGGGTATGTTCAGAGCAACAGAGTCTTATGTACACACTCTGCTTATTACACACAGTTGCACGATCTCGTGATTCATGTATTTTAAAATGCACTTTTTTCGGGAAAACTATTCAAAATATAGCAAAATGGAATTTGACTTCTTAGTTACTGTTTACTGAAGGCATCATCCACCAAAATTAATGACATTACTTATGGTTATCCCTGTATACTTAAGTACAGAGTGTAACAAAAGTTTCTGTAACAGTATGTTATAATTATTCTCTTGTTTAGTTTCCATTTTCTCAGGAACCATGATCGAATTTTATGGTGTAGGTGTTGGTACTACTTGATTGTGGTGTAATGCAATCCTTTATTAATAATTTTGCTGAAAATGTGATATTTACCATCAAGTATTTAAAAAAAAAACTAAAATTTTCACTGTACCAGAAACTTTTGTTACACACTGTATATTAAAATGTGCATTTTCCTATGACTGTGTCATAAAACCTTATAGGGTGCTGTGCATAGACATTTCGCTAGCCCGCGCTACGAGCGTGCTAAACTAGCCTCGGCTATCGACTGATTACTTGTACAGGATTCATATCATATCATATCGCTAACACTGGTTTATGAATATCAAAACGTTAGTTCGCATGATCATCCATCGGAAGCATATCATAATCATGTCATATCATATCATATCATATGTCATATATATATCATATGTATCATATCATATGTATGTATGTATATATATACCATGTATGTATGTATGTATTTATTCACATCAATGGGTATATACCCGGTGGCAGTGGTAACATAATTACATTCAATAATGACAATAATAAACTTATTAATTAAAAATACAATCATAATAATATCATAATAATTAATACTAACAATAATTAATAATAATATCAGTAATAATAATAATAATAATAATAATAATAATAATAATAATATCAGGGAATATCCTAAATTAAATATCGATCACTTAAATAACATTTAAAATAAATCTAATTTGTATCTATAAACCTAAGTTCGAACTAAAACCCACAGTTCGAACTAAAACCATATCATATGATATGTTCATATCTGCACATAGTACCTTTCAACATTACACTCATTTCGCTGTCAATCATACCATACTGGAACTATCATACATTTCATATGATTCTATCCTATTTCATAACATTCAAAACATTTCACTGTTCAAATACATTTCATATACCACTATGAACTATAAAGCTTCACTATCAGGAACACGTTTCATTACACAATATCATTCACTGACACAACATAATTCTTCATGATACAACACACTTCACTGATACAACACACTTCATGATACAACATACATATCACTGATATAACACTTCAATAACAAAATATCATTTATCATATCATTTAAATTCTATCATATAATTATATCATTAATAAAGTCCTTAAGGCTATTTTTAAATACATTTTAGTTGTTGATCATCCAAAGCCTTTAAGTAAGTCTGCAGGAAAGCCCCAGTCCCTGATAGTATCTATGTCAGTATACTATATTTTTCTTGTTACATATTAGGAATCAAAACCTACAATTTTGTCAATATTTTTGAACACCCTGTACTGTAAATGTGACTTCTACGTTAAAATCTCTCAACACGAAGCTTAAGCTTATGTGTTTTGGCACCCCTGTTACAAGTTACTTGTTCACTTCGACGCACAATAGATTTATAGTGTGAGGTCAAGCGAGAGATTTATGAACAAAGCTGTAGCCACTTATGAAACATGGGGTGGGTACTGCAGGCAGCTGTTACACCGATACATTTCCAGTTATCAAAGCAGCCACTATGAATTTCTATTAGGCCAGACACTATATTATTTCAGTGGCTGCTCCACGCTGTTTGAAGTCTAAGTTGATACGCATGAAAAGGGCACCATGACCACGTAGGTTAACTCTAACTTCACCGTACCGTCAAGTTTCAAAGCCAGAACATAAGTTAACAGTTATGTTCGGAGTCCATCGCGGTTGTGGAAATGGAGAACAGAAGCCTCAAATACATCATTCTTTTGTCATCCTCTGTCAAATATTGGTTGCCTTGACAGCCATTAATTCTGAGGTTCAAGTCTCCGAGAATGCTAAGGGTGATAGATTTTGAAGTAAATGGAATTTCTTATCACCGACTCTTTGTAATGGAAGTTTATGTATCGATTTACGCAGAAAATATCCCAAAGAAGATCCATAATTGCAATAATATGAACACAGACATGAAAAAAATTAGACATTGCATCCAAAATACCACAGCTTATTTATTTCATTTACTTATTGTTTTATTTACTTATTGATTGATTGATTGATTCATTTATATTTATTTATTTATTATTTATTTATTCATTTATTATATACTTATTTACTTATTGATTTATTTATTTATTTAATTATGTTTTTTATTTATTTATTTATTCATTTATTTATTTATTCATTTATCTATTTACTAATTTTTTATTTACTTACTTATTTACTTCTTTACTTATTAATTAATTGATTGATTTACTTTTATTTATTTATTTTTATTTATTTATTTATTCATTTATTAATTTGCTTATTTATTTTTAATTATTTATTCATTTATTTATTCATTTATTTATTTACTTATTTATTTATTTATTTACTTATTTATTTATTCAATTATTATTTGAAATTTATTTATTTATTTATTTATTTATTATTCATTTATTATTTACTTATTTATTTTTATTTATTTATTTATTTATTATTTATTTATTTATTTATATTTATTTATTATTTATTTCTTTATTTGTTCATTTATTGTTTACTTATTTACTTATTTATTTATTTATTATTTATTTATTCCTTTATTTAATATTTATTTATTCATTTATTAATTACATATTTATTTTTATTTAGTTATTTATTTATTATTTATTTATTCATTTATTAATTTGCTTATTTATTTTTAATTATTTATTCATTTATTTATTTATTTATTTATTTACTTATTTATTTATTTATTTACTTATTTATTTATTCAATTATTTTTGAATATTTATTTATTTATTTATTTATTATTCATTTATTATTTACTTATTTATTTTTATTTATTTATTTATTTTTATTTATTATTTATTTATTTATATTTATTAATTATTTATTTCTTTATTTTTATTTGTTAATTTTATTGTTTATTTATTTATTTATTTATTTATTTATTTATTTATTTTATTTATTTATTCCTTTATTTAATATTTATTTATTCATTTATTAATTACATATTTATTTTTATTTAGTTATTTATTTAATATTTATTTATTTATTCATTTATTATTTACATATTTATTTTTATTTATTTTTATTTATTTACTTGTCCCGCGCCGTGGCGTAGTGGTCTAAGGCATCCTGCCTAGGACTCGCGTTACGGAATGCGCTCTGGTTCGAATCCTCATTGGGAAAGAAATTTTCTCATGAAATTTGGGCCAGTGTATAGGTCCGGTGCCCATCCATAGATGTGTTTTGTAATTTTGTTATGGCTGTGACGTGTTCTTTGTAACGTGTTTGAAACGATCTGCCTGTCTGTCCACCTCCACATATGCAGAACACATCACAAATGCTAACCACACATACAGAGACATCAACACAGACATAAAATACTACACATCCAACCAAAAAGCCAGAAACTAAACACACTAGAACAATATGAAACATACAGACACACGAAAACACAGCCCAACGATATTCTCAACACACAACTCAACTTCAAAACACATACACTCTTTGACTCTACACTATACCACAGGAACACACCCTCACAGGAAACAGAACAAGTGGCGCCAAGACCAACAACGACCAGTTCTGAAAATGACCCATAAATAGGTCGAAACATGTAAACGAGGTACGCTGAAATTTAACACAGGAAAGTCTTACCATACATATTCCGAAGTGATACAGTGTTAAAAGTTGTGTAATCAAGATGTTTATTAATAGATATTGCTTGGATCGAACCCGGACCGCCTGGATGGAAGACCAGCGTCTTAGCACTTTAGCCACAGACGCAGCAAAAATTACATAATGAAATACAGTAAAGTGTATAAGTGTAACATCTAACAACTATCATAATTATTCAGCCTAGATAAATAGGAGATGTACAGTGACGTCACTGAAAGACCTGTTGCCAAGACATTGAAGACGGGGACGGCAGGGAGCGTGGCACTGATAAAGTCTAGTTGTGCCACCAGAGTTCGCAGAATTAAAACACAACCCCCTCCCGCCGTGACCCACTTTATCTCTCAGAGAGATGTTTTTGACGAGATATGCCCTCCTCTTGCTCTCTACATGGTTACAGACGGCGTGGAAAACGAGTTCAACCCTTTTTATGAAGTGCATCCAAACCATCAGACTTCCTGCCACGAAAAAAATATATAAAAAAGTACGATGTTTTAATTATACTGCGTGGGGGAATAATGAACACGGATTGTGTGCGAAGGGAGGGAAGATGCCCTCGTTAGCAAGGTTCCAGGGGGCCGTTACAGTGGCCAATTGTCTATTCTGTAAAGTACACGGCACAGTAATGATTCATCATCTACTAACCAATGGTGTACGGGACACGAGAGCACTCTAGCGGCGTAGCTTGTAACATCAGATTTTTCATACAGCCATATACTTTGTGTCTATGTATAATTATTTTAAGCTAAGAGATTTTTTTTTGCCTTTTTTCGCTCTTCTAACACCAGAACTGAAAAAAATGCTGACCGCAAAAAAGAATTGGACACTTGGAATTAATTGGCACTTCAAAAGAAAAGTTACAAATTGTACGTTACGTGGAATTTTAATGATTTCCTATAAAGTGGGAAATGTTGGTTGATTGGATTTTAACGAGGTGTTGAAAGTATACATTGAAAATAGTAGAATATGATTGCATTCATAGAGGACAACACGGTCTACTGAATTTCAAGTTACACAATTCTACCGTGAGTACAGTATTGTAATTTTCAGTTTTTCATGTTTCATGATTAAATTTGGCCTTTCGTGTTTTATCAAAAAGGACACAAAAATGAAATATTATTATTATCGATTGACATTATAATAATACAACTTTTAGTCAAGAGAAAAATTACACGTTACGCTATTTTGGAAAAGAAAAGTGTACTCGAACAATGGAAGGAATCCATAATTGTATCTATCTTTAAGAAGGAGGAAAAGGCTAGCTGTAGTAACTTTTGAGAAATATCACTTTTATTGACGTCATACAAAATTTTGTCCAATATTCTTTCGAGAAGATTAACTCCGTACGTAGATGAAATTATTAGGGATCATCAGTGTGGTTTTAGGCGTAATAGATCAATTATTGATCAGAATTTTTGTATTCGACAGATGTTTGAGAAAAAAATGGGAGTAGAAGGAAACAGTACATAAGTTATTCGTAGATTTCAGAAAGGCATATGACTCGGTTAAGAGAGAAGTTTTATATGATATTCTTATTGAATTTGGTATTCCCAGGAAACTAGTTCGATTAATTAAAATGTGTCTCAGTGAAACGTACAGCAGAGTCCGTATAGGTCAGTTTCTATCTGATGCTTTTCTAGTTCACTGTGGGCTAAAGCAAGGAGATGCACTATCACCTTTACTTTTTAACTTTGCTCTAGAGTATGCCATTAGGAAAGTCCAGGATAACAGACAGGGTTTGGAATTGAACGGGTTACATCAGCTGCTTGTTTATGCGGATGACGTGAATATGTTAGGAGAAAATCCACAAACGATTAGGGAAAACACGGGAATTTTACTGGAAGCAAGTAAAGAGATAGGTTTGGAAGTAAATCCCGAAAACACAAACAATATGATTGTCTCTCGTGAACAAAACATAGCAGGAAATGGAAATATAAAAATCTGAAAATGTATCCTTCGAAGAGGTGGAAAATTTAAGTACCTGGGAGCAACAGTAACAAATATAAATGATACTCGAGAGGAAATTAAACGCAGAATAAATGTGGGAAATGCCTGTTATTATTCGGTTGAGAAGCTTTTGTCACCCAGTCTGCTCTACAGAAATCTGAAAGTTAGAATTTATAAAACAGTTATATTACCGGTTGTTCTTTATGGTTGTGAAACTTGGACTCTCACTTTGAGAGAGGAACATAGGTTAAGGGTGTTTGAGAATAAGGTGCTTAGGAAAATATTTGGGGCTAAGAGGGATGAAGTTACAGGAGAATGGAGAAAGTTACACAACACAGAACTGTACTCATTGTCTTCTTCACCTGACATAATTAGGAACATTAAATCCAGACGTTTGAGATGGGCAGGGCATGTAGCACGTATGGGCGAATCCAGAAATGCATATAGAGTGTTCGTTGGGAGGCCGGAGGGAAAAAGACATTAGGGGAGGCCGAGACGTAGATGGGAAGATAATATTAAAATGGATTTTAGGGAGGTGGGAAATGATGATAGAGACTGGATTAATCTTGCTCAGGATAGGGACCAATGGTGGGATTATGTGATAGCGGCAATGAAACTCGGGTTCCTTAAAAGCCAGTAAGTAAGTAAGAGTACTTTGTTACTTCTAATCTTTATATACTTTCTTCTAATCGTGTAATAGTCAATTAAATCCCACTCGAGTTTTGATTTTTTCCAGATAAATCAAAACCTCTAGTGAGATTACTGTTGATAATGCCAGCGAAATGACTCCATAGTCCAGCTCATAAAGTTATCCATCATTTGCTATTAATGGGTTGAGCGGAAATCTCGGATAAAATCTCAACTAAGTAACTTCTCTCAAGCAGGACTTGAACCAGGGCCAGCTCGTTTGACGGTCACACATGCTAATATTCTACTCCATAGCGGTTGACGTCCATCTGTGTCGTAATATTTATTCATAATGCTCTGGTTTGAAACATAACTCTTGCTGGATTGCTAACAAAATAAAATTGTTATTGTTTTAATTAACAAAATGGAAATGCGAAATGTAAAACGTAAAAAACCCACTATTTGACAAACACAGTCATGTTTTTATGTTCTATATTTTACCATTTCAAATATTGTAATATTTAGAACCTTTTTAAATTTTGAAGTGACATTTGAGCGATCTTTTTTTTTTTTTCTGTTTTAATTTAAAACTCAGATATATTGAGAAACATTAATTAAATACGTATGTATTCAGTATAAATTTATTGCAGAGGTAATATTTTTCATCAAATACTATATCTAGTTGATGGAAAATAACGTATTAATTCCAGTAGTCAAACAAAAATATTGTCAAAGGTCATTATCTAATGAATCCGATATCCAGACGCGACATTATTAATAAAAAAATATGACAAAACTTTATATTATGAGAAACATAATGACTGGAACACTTTTCATGTACTGCCCAACATATTTTTCTGCTATCTCACACTTACGCAATATTTCAGGATCGTTTTAATTCAATATGCAAAAGAGTTGCAATAAAGTTCCGCATTAAACTGTTTAACAGATAAACAGCTCGCCAATGTATGTTACACTTTTAAAAAACATTTGACAACACATAGTTGGAAGCTAAAATAGTGGTCAGTGACATTCAGCTATCCACATAGGCCAGCAAAACGCCAGTTAAATTCTAGGATACATGGCCGCTACATTTACAATGACCACATTCTCGCTGGTGTCATAAAACCAGCAAACTAGGATGGCTATAGACTTCACTGCGGTCCAGCAGAGATACTGCTCCATGCAGCGTGACGTCTCAGAATACTGCAGGTCTTTTGTTCTCCATGGCAACCAACGAGTAGTTACTACTTTGTTTTACTTCATATTTTTAGTCTGTGTGTTTTTTTCCTACACAACGAAAGTCTTTCTAATCATAATGAACAGAGAGTCTAAGTCACGTGCGTTTAATTGTACATTAAAAATTATGTCGCTGTTCGAGTCCCGTCTAACTCGAAGTGTCTTAAGGTATATGTATGTATGTATGTATGTATGTATGTATGTATGTATGTATGTATGTATGTATGTATGTATGTATGTATGTATTTAGTAACTCTACAATTGGGTATACACCCAGTGGTAGTGATATATTATATACAATACAGTAGCGTGCAAATTAATCCGAACAACGTAATTACTTATGCAAAAACAGTCAAACGGGATAACAAAAAAGGATCTAAGACATACCCCAGTAATCTATGTGGCCTCCCTTGTTCCTAATAACAGCTCTGAGACGATTTGGCATGGATTCCACTAATTTCCCAACAAATATTCTTCATTTCTTCATCGCGAAACCATACACCAATGAGGGCAGAAATCATCTTCTCCTTTGTAGAACAATCCATTTTTTGTATTCTTCTTTTGCAAATTGACCACAAGTTGTCAATGGGGTTGAAGTCGGGTGAGTTGCCTGGCCAGGGGAGTACCTGAATATTCTTCTTGTTGAAGAATTCTGTAGTTTTTCGAGACGTATGGCATGGTGCCAGGTCTTGTTGGAACACACCTCTGCCATCCGGGAATGATTTTTGCAGCTGGGATAAGATTCTGGTTTCCAATAAGTGAATATATTTGTCAGAATTCATCATTCCCTTGATAGATATTAATGCTTCAGGCCCTTCATGTGTAAAACAACCACAAAACATTACTTTAGGGGGGTATTTGGGTGCTTGTTGGAGATGAGCTGCTGTTACATTTTCGGATCCTTTCCATACGTAAGAAACACGGTGGCCGTGGACCTCGAAATGAGACTCATCGGAAAAAAGTACATTCTTCCAGTCATTCACTTTCCAGTGTTGATGTAATTTTGCCCACATTAAGCGTTTTTTGCACATAACAGGGGTTAGCAGTTGCTTCTTAATAGCCTTACGAGCCCTTCGTCCAGCTTCCAAAAGCCTACGCCGCACTGTTGTGACGTGAATATTCGCCCCAGTGGTAGCCATTAACTCGCGGGTTAAATCGACAGCAGTTATTCTAGGATTTAATTTACTTTTCCTGACAATTAAACGATCATCTGCAGTGAAGTCTTCCTTTTCCGGCCACAGTTTCCTTGTTTCTGGGGTGTGATGGATCCAGTCTCTCTCTATCGTTTAATGATCAAATTAACAGTAGCCAAACCGATGTGACATTCTGCAGCAATTTGCCTCTGTGTCATAGAAGAATGCTCTGCTAATGTTATAATTTTAGACCGTTTTCGTGGAGTTGTATCCATTTGTGAAGACGACAGAATGTACACAGGATTGCAGTATTAAGTCTTCAACACAACTGAAATGCTTGTAAGTACAAAATGACAGGCAAAATATCACATTTTATAAAAAAATAATAACGACAGACCTTCAACAATGGAATTACACGTACTATAGAGGTCAATTAAAGCGGTATGAGCAGCTATGTCGTGTTCGGATTAATTTGCACGCTACTGTAATTACGATTACATGAAATAAAATAAAATAAACGTAAATGAAATAAAATAATATAAACGTAAATCTATAAATAGTAGATGCAATAAACCTAGGACTATAAATAAAAACTATTCTATAATAATGCCTACGATAAGCAAAAGTAAATCTAACTTATAAGTACTTCTATTTCACCAAACTATTACCAATTTAAGTAATTACATATCACCTTAATTAATTACATACTGTACGAACTTAATTACATATAATCTTAATTTATTTACATATCAACTAAATTACATATCATCTTAATTAATTACATATCATCTTAATTAATTACATATCAACTTAATTAATTACATATCAACTTAATTAATTACATATCAACTTAATTAATTACATATCATCTTAATTAATTACATATCAACTTAATTAATTATATATCAACTCAATTAATTACATGACACAACTTAAATAATTACACTGCACCTCCAATTACATTTTCAGTCTAATCTTCTCAAACTTTCCTTAAATGTATTGATTTTGAGAGGACCACCCTGAAAGATTGCCGCAGGTAAGCTGTTCCAGTCTACTATTGTGCGGTTAACAAAGGAAAATTTTGCCACGTCCGTTCTTTGTTTCTACATTTAAACTTCCTAATATGATCTGCCCTGCCTAAGTATGATGGTGTTGCTAATCTAGCATTGATATCTGTCCATGCTTTGTGTCCCATTTGTGCCTTGAACAATGCGGTGAGTCTGGTTTTTCGTCGCCTTGATTTGAGAGATTCCCACCCTAAGTCTTTCACTATCTCCTCACCATGTCCCTTCCCCATTTTGACGTATTTTGCTGCCTTGCATTGGACCTTTTCTATTGAATCGATTTGGTTTTGTCTGTACGGATCCCAACCTACTGCTCCATATTCCATAATTGGGTGAACAAGGGTTTTGTACGCTAATTCTTTGACTTTCGGTTAGATTTCTTCAGAATACGCATAGAGAAATGTAGTGCTTTCCAGGCTTTCCTTGTAGTATTAGTGACTTGTTCCTCCCAACTCAGTTTGTTACTTAAATATATACCTATGTACACCTTCACATACAAAAAATTTGGTTTCGCATAAGTTTGCTCTGTAAAATTTCTATACAATTTAGAATGGTACCAGGAAGAGAATGAAGTGAACATATCCCTTGAAATTATGTCTAAATTGTTTATAAAAATTATTTTGTTTATAATTTTGACATACAACTTGAAACATGACAGCTCATGCAGTTTTTAAGATAGAGCCACAGTTTTTTTCACTGTTTTATAGCTAAAACTATTCTTTAGTGCCTGACATAGAGCTATTTTTTTATTTTTATTTACATTAATTAAATATTACCATATATGTAACTTATACTAATATTTCATGTTGCATAAATCATGTAAAAATCTATAGATAATTATTAATTATATTAATGTTATTTTACTCATTGTCAGGCACTGGGGGACATTTCAAGCTTCAAAATGACACCAATATCTTCTTGGTATCAGCATATTTGACTGAGATATCATGTTTGAAAGAATTAAATATTCTAAAATTACTATTTACAGGAAATGAGCCACAAACTTTCAGACTCCATCATCATATATCACCCTTAAGCAGCTTCATGTCGGTCCAGTTTCAGCTTCTTTCTGCCTCTCAAATACCTCCGCCTTGTTTTAACTTCAGGTGTTGAATGTTTTTTTTTGGCATTTTTGTCCTTATTTTCCATTGATGCAACAAACCCTGCGATGGTGTTTGTCCCAGGGTTTATGCCCATCCTACTCAGAATTTTAATTTCTACTTTTGGACTCTTATTAAAATGACGTACAACATCACTGACACACAAATTTACAGTTTTATGACTAACAGTAAAAGATTATAAATTACTTCATTATGTAAAAACCTGTTTTCAATCTAATGATCATGCCCTGATATCTATGCATCTATTTTGGGACTAGAAAGAAGTTTATTTTACAAGCAATGCTGGACGAGGGGATTGACTGCTACGAGGATCACTCCAAAAGTAATCCACAATATTTAATTAAAAATTATATTTTTATCCTACAGCTTTGCTATTTTCATAGAATGTAGATACATCCTTCAGAAACAATACGTCACTTTACCACATAATCCCCGCACCTTCCAACTGCCTTACGCCACCTTGGAATGAGGGCCTGTATACCTGCAGGATAAGAGTGTGAACCAACACGTCTGAGCTTCTCCCTGGCGCCACTCACGGGAACGACTTAAAATAATTTGAATACAAGGGGGAAGGATGTATCTATGACCTCCATAAATTGCAAAGATTTAGAATAAAAAATAAATTAAAAAAATGTGCATTACTTTTGGAGTGATCTTCGTAGAAGTGACCGTGGCTGATGACGCAGAATTTTGGAAAATGGGACTTATCTGAAAAACCATAAGGCATAAATCGAAAATTCTTATATCAAATTAAAGAGGAGAAAATTCTCTACTAAAATAGTTGTATTTTGAAAATTCCAATTTTTCATTATTTTTTGCGTTTTGTGGGTGTACATATACCTTAAGTACCGTATGTCACAACTCTTATGTACAGAATATTGAATATTCAGGTTAACTGAAAATGATACAGACAAAATACAACAGTATTGGTTTAAATTAATATGCGAAATGTACAGGGTGTCTGTGATCATACGAGGGTGGTTAGATAAGAGTACAGTTACTGTTCCAATCATTATAGTGAAAATTCTGCACTAATACCCACAAATAAATACATTTATGAATCACTGTAAAGAATTATTTATATATTCAGCGATTTTCATCCTATTTTTGAATAATAATCTTTTTTTTCTGACGTCAGTATCACTGCCGGCATATTATTATGATGCCGACATCAAGGTGTGAACCTTTGACCTGTTTCGACCCCATTAAATTTTTCCATGCAGTTATTGATTTTGCCCTCTCTTTCTAGGTTTGTCCATATTTATTTCTCTCCCTTTTATGACGTAGCTAGCGGCTGAAAATGCCAGCGTTTTCTATTTCTGTTTAGATGTCGGATACATTATTTCTGCTGCCATATCTTTTAGCAATACTGAATATTGAAAGTGCCTTCCGTATGTCTTTATTTCTCCACTGAAAAAAAAAACAATGTTGCCATAGATGCAGTAAGAAGAAATTGGATTTTGGAATACACAATAATTTTCTTATAGCTGAGTTACATTACATTTATAACTAATTTAGTTTTGGGAGAAAGATCAACATTTACCCATAATTTGCTTGAACTGCGACAAAAAGACGTTTTGAGGTCGAAATAATTTCATTACTGAGATATTTTCTAGCGTAGTATGGGTGTAGTAAATGTGGCTCAAGAGAACCACCTTTACGTCGTAAGAAGCGAAAAAATGCTGTAAAACATTGGTTCATCTCAGGCCACAGGGGTGTACGAAGTCGGTATCCATCACTTGCTGTCCTTGTGGAAGAAGTGTGTTAACAACCGTGACGAATATTAAGAAGTAAATTTAATTTAAATAAATAAATAAATAAATAAATAAATAACAACCGTGACGAATATTAAGAAATAAAGTAAATTTAATTTAAATAAATAAATAGATAAATAAATAAAGAAAGAAAAAATAAAAAAGAAAGAAATAAAAAAAGGAAATAAGAAAGAAAAAAAAAATAAAGAAAAAAATAAAGAAAGAAAAAAAGTAAAAAAGAAATAAATAAAGAAAGAAATTAAAAAAAAATAAAGAAAGAAAGAAAGAAAGGAAGAAAAACAAATAAAAAAAAAGAAATAAATAAAAATAAAGAAAGAAAGAAAAGACATAATAAAGAAAAAAAGAAGAAAGAAAAATAATAAAGAATAAATAATAAAATAAATAAATAAAAGGAAGAAAGAAAGAAAGAAAGAAAAAAATAAATAAATAAATAAATAAGAAGAAATAATTAATAAATAAATAAAGAAATAAAGAAATAAAAAGTAAAAAAAAGAAAAAAAGAAAGAAAGAAAGAAATAAAAAGTAAAGAAAGAAAGAAAGAAAAAGAAATAAAGAAAGAAGGGAAGATATAAAGAAAGAAATAAAGAAAAAAGAAATAAAGAAGTTAAAAAAGAAAGAAAGAAAAAGAAAAAGAAATAAAGAAGTAAAGAAAGAAAGAAAAAGAAAGAAAAAGAAAGAAAGAAAAAGAAAGAAATAAATAAATAAAGAAATATACAAAGAAATAAAGAAATAAAGAAATAAAGAAAGAAATAAAGTAAATAAATAAATAAATAAAGAAAGAAAGAAATAAAGAAAGAAATAAACAAAGAAAGAAATAAACAAAGAAACAAATAAAGATGTAAAGAAAGAAAGAAAAAAAGAAAGAAATAAAGAAGGAAATAAACAAAGACATAAAGAAGTAAAGAAAGAAATAAATGAAGAAAGAAAGGAAGAAAGAAAGAAAGAAAAAAGAAATAAAGAAACAAATAAATAAAAAAAATAAATAAATAAATAGTCTTGTTGCTATTAGCGATGACGTGGTTTCAATTGAACCCTAATAAATGTAGTAAAAATGATAATTTCGTCGCATTCACTTTCTTCCGAAGAAAATTGCGCTAAATCAATTTGAAAATCACCATTACTCATCTGCCCTTCATTTTTAATTTTCCTTCAAACATTTATTATTTTTTTCATTTCATCTGAAAGCTTGAACTTTCTCGTTTACAAAAATATATCACTTTTCTTTCTATGATGTTTGGTTAATTAATCAGCTACGTTTTTATCGAGCGGAAACACCCTTCCTTTAACCCGGAAGTGAAGTTGTGCAAATGTCAATCCGTCACAATCCCTAGCATTTGTTTGTTTTTATCACTACCCTAGCATTTGTTTCTTTGCCAATATTTCAAACTGCAAATTCTTTACAATACTCTAAAACATACTTTGCGATCGTAATTTCTTTCCCCCATAGATATTAGACTGAAAATGGCGGCTCCGTTCAAATATTTTGGTGAAGGCAACATTAATGAAGTAAAATTTTAGTAATTAAAATTTAATACCTATTTTATTGTATTAGGTACTTTATTTCTTCTAATCTTTATATACTTTCGTCAATTAAATCCCACTCGAGTTTCGATTTTTTCTAGATAAATCAAAATCTGTAGTGATTAGTGTTGATAATACAGTTCTGTAAACTTCCTTCAGTCATTAATAAAGTTTCCTTTTGCACCATTCTTTTTTAATCACCTTGTATAATGTCCTGTTTTACAAAACATAGAAGTTAATGAGATTTGAACTGTGTGTCGAGAGGATTAATAGAATGAAGAGGGAGAAAGTTGAGAACCCCTAGAAAAAAACCTTCTCAAATTTATTTTTGTCCACCATAAATATTGTACGACTCCGCTATTGACGGGATTTGAACTGGGGTCTCAGTTCTTCGTAATGCCAACTTAGCTACAAAAACTGCTAAGCATTGTCATCACTAGACAGTGAGAAAAATTTATGGCTAAAATAATCTAACTGATATTTTCACCTTTATTCGTGCTAAACTCTTTCTTTTGTTTGGAAGCTATCTTGTTACTAAGCTACGGACAGAATGCTGTAGTTGAATAAAATAAATGAAAACCGTGGATTAAATCTGTGAGTGTTGACGGATGTAAAAAGAGAGGATACCATTTATTACAAAATGTGCTAGACACTATTTCGCAATGACAGGAATTCACCAGAAATAGAGCTACACATCAGACAATACTGACGACGATTTTCCAGAGGCTAGTTCACAGTTATTATCAAACTTGGTATTCCATCTGATGAAATTGCATTACTTAGCAACAGGCGATGTTTCCAGATACGAGACGTAGATGTCCAAGCAACATTCCTGGAAATGAATAGCAAAACTAGTTTTGTGCCAATCACAATGCCTGAATTCAAAGTCCGTATCCACATCTCTAGAAAATGAATGCAATGTGAAGAGCGTTAATAACGAATTGTCATTATCAATCTTTAAAGGATTTGGGCCAAAAACACCTTGAGTAGACATAATCTGTTTCCATCTGGACCAACTTAAAATGTTATGTTCGCATGAGCCGGGAATTGAACACGGGGTCGCTTGGATACTCTCACGTGCATCACCAAGGCGATTTATTTTAATCACGATGTTATAGAAATTGCTGAGAAAAAACGTCGTGCACAATGACTTTGTCCCCTTTGGTGAACTTAGATATTTTGTTACATCCGGGCTGTGAACACAGACCTCAGAGGAGGGTGTCACCTCACTGAGCTAGACCAGGATTGATATATCGTGTACCAACATAGATCTGTGATTATATGTGACACGCTCAAATGATTTGTAACATGACATAACATATGTATGTAACATTGTAACATGACACATTATGGCCTGATAGTGTATTACTGTATTAGATGTATAGCCTACAGGGTGTATTAAAAAGTTACCGACAATATTATAAGAATTGACGAGATACATCAAAGTCGATGACACAAACATTTCCGAAATTGTGAGAATTTTTTCCTTTTTATTGTTCTCCGTTCAATTCTCATGGAAATATTATACAATGCAACGCAAGAATAAATCTACTATTCGTTTGGTTCCTCTGTATTTAAATTACAGTATTTTAAATTTCTGGGAGAAGTAAAGTAATCTATGAGATAACCCAGAAGGATATTGCAACAGATTTCAAATAGCTTTCTACATTCTTAAACATCTTACGTTTCAAAGGCTGTTAGCCCCTGTGTTCAATGGAGTAGATCGTAATGTAGTAAATTCTCGCATGATAAAGTTAGCAGAAGATACGCAAAAAAAAAAAAAAAAAAAAAAAGTTCTGTACCTAAGTACAGGACATATACTGTGTATATGATGGGAAGTATTTATTGATTAAAGCATGGAAAAATGTGAGACAGGCCTCAACATTTACAAATTTAAAAAAATAATGCGGCACACAGTGAAAAATTACAGAAGTTTCAAGTCGCATTACTTACTTACTTACAAATGGCTTTTAAAGAACCCGCAGGTTCATTGCCGCCCTCACATAAGCCCGCCAGCGGTCCCTATCCTGTGCAAGATTAATCCAGTCTCTATCATCATTCATCAATACCCCACCTCCCTCAAATCCATTTTAATATTACGCTCCCATCTACGTCTCGGCCTCCCTAAAGGTCTTTTTCCCTCCGGTCTCCCAACTAACACTCTATATGCATTTCTGGATTCGCCCATACGTGCTACATGCCCTGCCATCTCAAACGTCTGGATTTAATGTTCCTAATTATGTCAGGTGAAGAATACAATGCGTGCAGTTCTGTGTTGTGTAACTTTCTCCATTCTCCTGTAACTTCATCCCGCTTAGCCCCAAATATTTTACTAAGCACCTTATTCTCAAACACCCTTAACCTATGTTCCTCTCTCAGAGTGAGAGTCTAAGTTTCACAACCATACAGAAGAACCGGTAATATAACTGTTTTATAAATTCTAACTTTCAAATTTTTGGTCAGCAGACTGGATGATAAGAGCTTCTCAACCGAATAATAACAGGCATTTCCCATATTTATTCTGCGTTTAATTTCCTCCCAAGTGTCATTTATATTTGTTACTGTTGCTCCAAGATATTTGAATTTTTCCACCTCTTCGAAGGATAAATCTCCAATTTTTATATTCAATATATTCGCAGCTACCCTCCATATCTGGAGGCCGTCTCCTCTATCCGCAACCTGAGGACGCGCCATGCCGTGGTGATAGGGACCCACAATACATGGTTCAAGCCGCATATTATTCAAAATATTTATTTATTTAATGTTTAATATTTTTTGCCAGAAACATGTCATAAAAAGAAATACTGAAAAAATACAATTCTAGCACTCCCTTGAAAGAGTGTGTTCTCGTGCTTAGGAGAGAATTCGTTACATAATAAATTTACATGGACTATTTTGTTTATATGATGTCATTCTATTTTCGGCCAATGAAATATAATGAATATCAAGATCACTCTTTCAGATCTTATGAGGGCCAGTATTTAATATGAACACTCTCCTCCATACAGACCTCAACCGGATTGGACAACGAAGGACCAATCAGATGACAGAAGGAGAACCTACGACCTGTCACCGAAAGTACTCCCCCCATCGAGACTAATATATATATATATATATAATAATATTTATTCAAATATTTTATTTTTTATTTTTCGGTTGTTCAATTGTTCTTTTGATTTATAAGTAGACAGAATCTTTTAGGTACCCTGAATGGGCAGCTACCTCGTTTGGGATTATCTCTCTGCTTTTCTATACAGGGTGTATCAAAATTAATATCGAAAACTGAAACTGTTGAAAGTATACGAAAATAGAGACGAAAAGGTTCCAGTAAACTACATTCGTTGTAAACATCATATGCTTAACTCGTTTGCCCACAAGAAGCTGTCCGCGGTGCTCTTGTTTACAAAACTGAACATTGCCGAGAAGTGGAATACCTCTTATAACAGGTAAGAGTGTACTATAAATTGTAACATGTGCCTAACTTGCTGAAGAAGTATTTTATTCATTGTTAAGATAAACCATGAGTGAAATTTGAGCCAAATTAGATGGGAAATTAAACGAAAAGTTTACATTTCAAAAAATTTGTACTAACTAGGACAATATTTCATAATGAAGTCAGTGGCGGTTTGTAACCAAATATTAGCAATTATCTCGCAAACGGCTCGTTTTCGGACTCATGTTTACTGGAACTTTTTTTCTTCTATTATCGTATATTTTCAACTGTTTCAGTTTTCGCTATTAATTTTGATACAGCCTGTATATTCACATCTTGACAGGGTTGGAGGAGCTTTAAATCTTTCGTGACTTTTGAATAAATCTATACAATTATCACGAATCCCATAAATGTGTATATTATTTTCCATTTGTATATGCCAGTAATTTATTTCAAAGAGTTCATCGACTTCAACACAGGCGTTTTAGTGTACTGTGAAATATTTCCAACGTAACTGGCAAGTTCACATTTCAAGAGGAACAGTAAATATGTAGTTCATAAATAATAAAAACCTCAAAATTGCAGTCAATATGTTTGAAACAAAGGTAAATTAATAAAAAAAACGTTCTTTGTTTTGCAGGCGATCTGGTTACGATATCAAAAAATACCGCGTGTATGCTACAACAAATAACGAAGGTATTTAATTTAATTTTTTTCTTTTTCAATCCTACGACGCAAAAATTAAAATAATAACAAAACTGGAAAAAAAAAAAAAAAAAAAACATAAAGCAAGCGTGATATCATAAACAAAAGAATGAAATATTTGAATAAATTTAATAAAATGAAACTCAGACAGTAGAGAGCTTGTCTGCAAAATCAGATCTGCACTCTGTCATGAGTTCGATGCCCGATTGAACTGATTGTCTATTTGGATCTTTTCAGAGGTTTTCCCCAACTGAAAGACGAATGTCAGGTAATCAATGGCGAATCCTAGGCCTTATTTTGGTGTCACCAATTCCATCGACGCTAAGTAACCTAATGGTTCATACAAAGTTGTTAAATAATCAGCTGAAATCTCTATCCTAATGTATAAAAGTGAATGTATGTATGTATGTATGTATGTATGTATGTATGTATGTATGTATGTATGTATGTATGTATGTATGTATGTATGTATGTATGTATGTATGTATGTATGTATGTATGTATGCATGTATGTATGTATAGGGGAGAGTCGGGTAGTATCGGACATCGGGTAATATCGGACAGTGAGTTTCTTTCATCTACCACACGATGATAGTACCTGATTGACATGGTTACTTTTCTGTGATGTCGCATAGAGAAACGTAACCATGTCATTCAGGTACTATCATATGGTGGTAGATGAAAAAAACGCACTGTCCGATACTACCCGATGTCCGATACTACCCGACTCTCCCCTACATAATAACAAATTTAATTTGAGCTCTAAATATGTCAGCATTCTTTCATGGCCTTCGTGTAATATTGTTTACTGTAGTATGTGTTTTGTTTTATTATGAAATGCAACACGGCCGACTTGATGCTCGCTTCGCTTTTTCTGAAGGCAATTAGCTAGTTCTCAAAACTGACGACAGATGGATTTTGGAAAATAGGAAAATTATGTAGTAAAATTTACATTTCACTGAAAACTACTATTTTTCCGAAAAACTTTGGGTTCCAAGCTTCAAAATGAGGGGTCATTTATTAAAATCTGTTCAGCCGTTTTCCCGTAATTTCCATTACCAGTTCAAATTATATATATATATATATATATATATATATATATATATATATATATTTGCTATTTGATCTATTTATTTTTATTTTTATATTTTTAATTAATTTAACGTCTATTTGTATAATTTTAATGTAGCCTATGCTGGTCAAAGCGTGTAGATTTGTATAGAGAACATACATACATTTCTCCTGGTTATGAAGGTTAAATGTGCAAACTTTGACACATATTGGTCAAAGCGTGTAGATTTGTATAGAGAACATACATACATACATACATACATACATACATACATACATACATACATACATACATTCACTTATTTATTAATTTATGTTTGTATTTAATTTATCTACTTTTTTATTTGTTCTGTAGATACTCGTATGTATACCAATATGTATAGAAGGCTTTTATCTCCGAATGGAGGAAGTAAAAATGTTTCTTTTTATGTGTGTAGGGGCCTTGGACACTATCAATTTTGTCATTTAAGATATGTTCAGGAAATCCCATCAAAATTACTCTTTTGATACTATATATTGTAGATCTACTTTCATTTGTTCATGTTTAAATACGCTATAACAATGAAACTTCTGACGGCCTTCGCAATTCTACATATGTCCAGCTTAGAAATGTTTGCAAAAACAAATGTATTCATTCGCAGAAAATGAAGTAGTTCTCATTAATTTCATAAATTGCAGAGTTTAGAGAGTTTTCCTGGTGAATTTCATTATCATAATTACACTGACCATTAATATTAAATATATTTTTTTAATTGTTAGAGTTACTATTATATAATTCGTAACAGGAACCTGACTCGGAAGAATCTCTAGTTTTAAAGGTTAGCTTATAGGTCACCTGATCATCGCATCTGTTCTCGTTTAAGGATCAATAATGTTGCAGTGTAGTAGCCATGAAGCAGGGCAGAATGCTGAAATATTAAGAACCCTCGATGGAAGCTCCTATAAATCCAAGCGAAAGAAGCAGCAGCAGCAGCGCCGGCAATGGCAGAGGCAGATGTGCTGTTAAAATGCGCAATATTTTCGAGCCTCCGGGTTATTTGTTCACCACGCTCAGATCTCTGTGTGTAGAGAAGGCGGTGCATTGCAACGCTCCCCGACTTTCAACTATTTTATAATACAACAATAGAAATCCATGTAGACACACTGTTTTTCATGTTGGTATTGCTTTAATAGTTCATTCTATCTACTTTTCTTACTACATGCAAAATATTTTTCTAGAAAATAACTCTAAATGTTTTATGTTTATGTAAAAATAATAGAGATACATGAACTATTATTTCGAATCTCGTTGTTCACTCATATAAATTGAGGGAAAGAAGACAGAGGACGGACACTGGAAAGTTTTCTTTTCTTAATCGTACTATCAGGGACTGGAATGCTTTACCTGCAGACATACTAAAGGCTTTACCAACAACCAAAAATGTATTTAAAAATAGGCTTAAGGACTTTACTAATAGACGGTAATTATACACAGTATTTAAAGGGTATAAATTATATTTTGTTATTGAAGTGTTGTATCAGTGAAGAATTATGTTGTGTCAGTGAAGTGTGTTGTGTCAGTGAAGTGTTTGTGTCAGTGAAGTGTGTTGTGTAAGTGAAACGTGTTCCTGTCAGGGAAGCTTTATAGTTTATAATGGCAGTGCAAAGTATTTGAACAGTGAAATGTTTTTGAAGTGTTAGTGAAATCAGGATAGAATCAGTGAAATGTGTCGTAGTTCCAGTGTAGTGAGTGAGTTGACAGCGAAATGAGTGTAATGTTGAAAGGTACTTGTGCAGATATGAACATATACTCGTGGGTTTTAGTTCGAACTTAGGTTTAACAAATTAGATTTATTTTAAATGTTATTTTAAGTGATCGTGCTTCAATTGATTTAGGATATTCCTTGTTATTATTGTTATTATTATTATTATTAATTATTAGTCTTATTATTAATTGTATTTTTAATTAATAAGTTTATTATTGTCATTATTGAGTGTAATTAGTTACCACTGCCACCGGGTATATACCCATTGCAGTGTGAATAAATACATACATACACATATATTTTTTACGTATAGTCATTCCCGTGAAATAATAACTGGAATACGACTATGGTCTTGGGATCACTGTACTTGTCTCTGTACACAAGATTCACGGGTTCAGACCCCATCAAAAGTGATGGATTTTATAGGAGAGAGCATTCAAATTAATTTCATCGAAGAGGAATCAGGTAAAATTGAGTTGTAAGCCGCACAAACTTTACGACTTACAAAAATATATATATTTTTTAGACTTTGCTATTTAACGATGTTGTATCAGCTACTAGTTTATTTATCAGTGGTAGAATGCTTCAGACCGTCCAAATTCAAAACAAGTTTGGAATGAGTCCTATGCCATTGGTTCAACAGCAATTACATCTCCTATCAGACATTGTGGAACGATGTATAGATTTATTTGCCTACCGGAGAAGCCAAGATAAGGATTTTTAGCACTTCGTTATTATTATTATTATTATTCTTTTCTTCTTATCTACTCTACTTAACTTCCTATTTTGTGCCATTGCGCAAACCTACGGATAGGTGAAGGAGATTCATTTTTGATCTTACACTAGACATCTTACAATTGTGGGATTTCCAGGCCATGGGGTTGCCATGACTCAGGGTCACCTCAGGGACATCACAGGACAATCACAAAACAACAGACAAACAATCCGTCCTATGGACGGAAGACCAATTTCTTTCATTGCCGACGTCTGGAATCGAACCTTGGACCGCTTCGTTGAGAAGTGCACGTGCCACCACATAGGCACAGATAAATAATAATAATAATAATAATAATAATAATAATAATAATAATATTTATCGATATTTGAGTCATATGCGGAGACCAAGGTGAACGCGAGGGAAGAACGGAGAATGCTGGGTTTACAATGAAAGATCTAACTTTGCGCAGAAAGCTATGAATGAATTAATATTAAATTTATCTTCACCAGATATATGTTTTAAGTCCACACCTGTGGAGTAACGGTTAGCGCGTCTGGCCGCGAAACCAGATGGCCCGGGTTCGAATCCCGGTCGGGGCAAGTTACCTCGAAGTCTTTTCCGGTGTTTCCCCTTAATCCAATATGAGCAAATCCTGGGTAACTTTCGGTGCTGGATCCCGGACTCGTTTCACCGGCATTATCAATTTCATCTCATTCAGACGCTAAATAACCTAAGACGTTGATAAAGCGTCGTACAATAAACTAACAAAATAAAAAAAAATATATGCTTAATAATAATTTTCATCAATCGTGTATTTACAGCTATTGTTGTTAGGCCTTGAAAGTTAGAATTCCCACACAGAAACTTGTTGCTAGGGAAACCATTCTTCATAAAAAAGCTATACTGAAATAGACTCATTACAGTATACTTATTGTTATTTGGCTACAATTGTATTCAATTAAAATTAGAGTCTGGCTGGGCGGAAGAGAAGGCCTACTGGCCTTAGCTCTGCAAGATTAAATAAATAAAATCACTTCTATACAGTACAGAAATATCCTGAATAAATCTGTATACAAATAATTTAAATTTGGATTAAGTCAATTGCTATTTTCTATGTTGTGTTTTAAAGCTTCTTAAACAAACTGTATCCACAGTTTCTGATATTCCTTATAATATCTCCTTAGATTATCATTTAGACTTAGTTTAATTTCTTAGTGTATTCTGAAAATAAGTTTCTAGAATTCTAAAACCTCAAATTACTTTGGCTCTTCAAGTTTATCTCCTTTGTGGAGCCCCAAAATTTCAAATTACTACTAGTTTTTCGGGGTAAGATACTTTCTTCACCCAATAGTTGTAGACCTCGATCTAAGACTCTCTATTTTTAGTAGGTTATTTTACGACGCTTTATCAACAGCTTTGGTTATTTAGCGTCTGAATGAGATGAAGGTGATAATGCCGGTGAAACGAGTCCGGGATCCAGCACCGAAAGTTACCCAGCATTTGCTCATATCGGGTTGAGGGAAAACCCCGGACAAAACCTCAACCAGGTAACTTGCCCCGACCGGGAATCGAACCCGGGCCACCTGGTTTCGCGGCTAGACGTGCTAACCGTTTCTCCACAGACGTGGACTCTAAGACTCTTACAGTGTATTTATGTATATTCTTTGTAGACGACAAAAGCCAAAAAAATACGACCATAGGATTTCTACTACCTTGGCCAAGAAAAAAAAAACATTTATAACAGAATATACTGTATATATAGAATATCCAATTATATGAAAGTTGATATGTACTGCTATTTAATATGAAAATTTCACCTTGATAAGCACAAAAAAATTCTGTTTAAAATGCTATTTTCTTACAAATGTCTATCTCCGAAACCTGAAGAATGAAATTAATTGCATCATTTAGTAATTATATACCTCCGTTCTTTTAATTGTGCAACGTTTTGCTTACAGCATTGAGTTCTCCGAAACTAGTTTTCAATTTAAAATTACACATCGTCTAAGTACCTTTTACTTGATACATATGCATTCATTAATGTTGATAAACAGTCGTTCTTGCACGATTGCTTTTAGTCTCCATAGAAACCAGTAAGAAAACAAAACACCAACGCGCATTTACTTTGAGGGTAATATTTTTACGAAATGCAAATATAAAGATTGGATATTTATCCTTTGCAAAGGTGGAAAAATTAAAATGCCTTGGAGCAACAGTAACAAATATAAATGTCACTCGAGAGGAAATTAAACGCAGAATAAATATGAGAAATGCCTGTTATTATTCGGTTGAAAAGTTTTATCATCCGGTCTGCTCTCAAAAAAGCTGAAAGTTAAGAATTTTTAAAACAGTTATATTACCGGTTGTTCTGTATGGTTATGAAACTTGGACTCTCACTTTGAGAGAGGAACAGAGGTTAAGGGTGTTTGAGAATAAGATGCTTATGAAAATATTTGGGGCTGAGAGGGATGAAGTTACAGGAGAATGGAGAAAGTTACGAGAGGAACAGAGGTTAAGGGTGTTTGAGAATAAGATGCTTATGAAAATATTTGGGGCTGAGAGGGATGAAGTTACAGGAGAATGGAGAAAGTTACACAACGCAGAGCTGCACGCATTGTATTCTTCACCTGACATAATTAGGTACATTAAATCCAGACGTTTGAGATGGGCAGGGCATGTAGCACGTATGGGCGAATCCAGAATTGCATATACAGGGTGTTTCCGGGCTAATGTTACAAACTTTCAGGGATGATGGGGAAGGGCACATGTATCAATTTGAGATAAGGAACCCTGGTCCGGAAATGACCGAGTCGAAAGTTACAAGCAAAAATAGTTGTGTGGAAATGAAATAATTTTATTCCTCTGTACACCTTATTTATGTGTATTTATCTGTACATCTTACACACACTGTATTCATCTGACGTTGTTTACGTTGTCTACAACCAGTATTCCATTCAGTGCGCTGTCTGAGGGGTGGGGACAGGAAACTACACTAAAGCAATGCAGATAGCGTAATGTGTAACGGACATGGTCGGTCCTGATATGCACGTCTGTAGACAGCAGTGTATGTGTACAAGTTGCAGTGTCCAGTCGATCAGTCCTAGTGAAATGGAGGAGTACACGAGAGCGGAATATGCAGACCTGATTTTCGAATACGGATGAGCCAATGGGAACAGTAGACAAGCTCACAGATTGTATCGGGGCAAGTACCAACGTAGGAGACATCCGGCCCATACCATCTTTGCACGACTGTTCCAAAGGTTAAGGGAAGGAGGGCACGTGGTGCCAAATTACAATTCCATTTCCACACAACTATTTTTGCTTACAACTTTCGACTCAGTCATTTCCGGACCAGGGTTCCTTATCTCAAATTGATACATTTTTTTATTTTATTGGGTTAGTTTACGATGATGTATCAACATCTAGGTTATTTAGCGTCTGAATGACATGAAGGTGATAATGCCGGAGAAATGAGTCCGGGATCCAGCACCGAAAGTTACCCAGCATTTGCTCGTATTGGGTTGAGGGAAAACCACGGGAAAAACCTCAACCAGGTAACTTGCACCGACCGGGATTCGAACCCGGGCCACCTGGTTTCGCGGCCAGACGCGCTGACCGTTACTCCACATGTGTGGACAAAATTTATAAATATAGCCTTCCCCATCATCCCTGAAAGTTTGTAACACCAGCCAGGAAACACCCTGTAGAGTGTTAGTTGGGAGATCGGAGGGAAAAAGACCTTTTGGGAGGCCGAGACGTAGATGAGAGGATAATATCACAGTCTACTATATACAGTCACGAAACTTGAGTTTTGAGGGTACTAGAAACAATAGAATGTGACGGTACTATTTTGCATTGCCTGTAATGAGGCGATATTAGCGATCCTAGTCGTGAGCAACTATCTAATGTTTGCATATTTACTACGTATTGAGCTTCGCGACTGTATATACTAGACTATGATAATATTAAAATGGATTTGAGAGAGGTGGGATATGATTGTAGAGACTGGATTAATCTTGCTGAGAATAGGGACTGGTGGCGGGCTTTTGTGAGGGCGGCGATGAACTTACGGGTTCCTTAAAAGCCATAAGTATATTAGAAGTTAACATAATAAAACAAAAATATGGCTGTACTGACAAATAATAAAAATGGGTCTTGTCCAACTTTGATACTAAATTCCTCATATATAAATTTCAAAACAGAGAGACACAGTATCTTGCTAATTGAGTACAAACTGGCACGCCTCCCGAAGTGAGCGATTTCGTAAACAATCACGTGAAACCTAGAGAGGCATGTTTGTCACGCCGGCCTTCGGGGACACTGCATTCAGCCAGGCTCCATTATTCCTACAGGTACATCGCTTCCCTATTCAAGAGCCCGCTCCCCCGGAGCTATTCACTCAAGAAGTCCACGGTTCAATGCAACCTGTAGTCTAAATTCTATAACATCGCTACAAAGCACCCCGATATGCATCATGCTGCGGGCCACAGGTTGTCGGCCCCGCTTTTCTTCGACGCCTTCGATTTTCTTTCTCCTTTACTTCGTCGAATAAGTGCGAAGAAACATCCAGAAAAGAATCCATTAGCTGTAATTCTTCATTTAATGACCCCTTCTGTACTACAGACCCCGTTCAGTTTCGAAAGAGCGTTGCTATGGACGTAATTGAACACTTTTGGAATGTGCGCGGCTTTGGAAACCCAAAAACGTACCCCACAGCCGTTTCATTCCAACAAAGGCCTCACAGATTCTGTCTGGAATCGATACCTTGCACCTTTGATTAGTTCTGTTACACTTTGGTAACACCTCTTCAAAAAGCATGCTCTGACCTGTAGATTTTGTGAGATGGGTGGGGAAGAAAGGTACGGAAAGAGGGAAAGAAAACTTATCCAATATTACAACCTCTATCACAACTACAATCATCATTTTACTATTAGGGTTTAAAGCTATTACCATCTGGAAATATTATAATTTCAGATTACAGTTATTCAAACAATGCCCGGAAAAACAAAAGACGTGGATGTAGTCAAATGATTTATACAAACTATCATAATCTCACCACTCATTTGGCATGTGGTTACCATAGCAACTGTTGCATCCGAGGTTCGTAATTTTAGACCTATACCAGACCGAGACTTGGATTCTGAAAGATGTAAAATTTTTAGCATTGCTTCCTCCTAAAGTGAGATAAAACTGAGAGGCTGGTATAGTAGATTTACGTAGATTAGAGAACTCAGACGTTTCAAGCCGTCTTGTCTTCGGACAGTTGATCTTGAACTATGTTGTTGATATAGGACTTTAGAATATTTCTGTAATAGAATCATGGTGATATTTAATTAATTGTATATTTTATTATGCCAACGCTATTATGCAAATTATAAAAATTTGATATTATTTTCACAGGTAATTATTAGCCATTTTGATATTGTGAATAGTGTTTTATAGAGTGTAATATATGTAAATTAAGCAAGAAAAGTTTTGTTTATTTAGGTTTATAGTATCTGAGATATAAAAAAATGAATTTCACTAAATTTTTGCAGGCCAATGGTGTACATCCCCTTTTAAAAATGTTCAAGTGTGTATAATTAAAGTGAGAAAGAAGCTCCGGACAATTTCACATCAGAAACTCCAGTTATAGCTGGAAAATAACACTTGTTTTCTAGTACGCAACGCAATAGAACAAGATCTTCATAATATGATTTAATATCAATTAAATTTTAATTAATTAAATGATAAGTTTCTGGCTGTACCTCAGAAATGGATAGACAGAATTGTTGTTGTTTTTGTTATTATTATCATCATCATCATCATCCTTCACGAATTAGGCCTCTGTAGACCTGTTTCGGCCCCATCTAGCAGTCTTCTTAACGGTCTTCCTGGTCGACGATGTCCTCTAGGTTTATATTGCATCATAATTTTTGGGATTCTTGAATTTTCCATTCTTCTTACATGATCTAGCCAATTCAATTTGTATCTGGTGATTTTTTCTTTACTGACTCTACTTCTAATTGTTCTAAAATTTCTTCATTCCTTTTTCGGTCTAAAAGAGTTTTATTATTATTATTATTATTATTATTATTATTATATTGTTATTATTATTATTATTATTATTATTATTATTATTATTATTATTATTAATTTTTAGCAGTAAGGTTTAAAATCAAATGCCTACAGAAAGGGGGTGCTATCTGAAATTCCAAAGTAGGGGTTGTGGTGAAGAAGTGGAACAGAAAATCCGATCTTTATCGGTTGTATTGTATTGTATTGTATTGTATTGTATTGTATTGTATTGTATTGTATTGTATTGTATTTATTAACATTCCATGGTATTCATACTTTGCTTACAGCTAGAATATGGAACAAGTCAAAAAACTTAATACTATTATAAAGTCTTAATTTATAGTCACAGTCTAGATGAGATATATACAGACGAGATTCACAATATAGTCTACTAGTACAACACAAAGTTTTAGTATCAATTTCATGAAGCGTTGTTGAATGTCATGAATTCACCTACAGAATAGAAGGCGTCAGAAATTAGGTACTTCTTTAATTTGGCCCGAAATAATTTTATGTTTTGAGTTTCATTTTTTATATCGATAGGGAGGCTATTAAAAATGTTTACTGCCATATAACGCACTCCTTTTCGATAGCACGATAGACTTGCCGATGGAGTATGAAAGTCATTTTTTGACGTGTATTTATGCTATGAACTGTTGAATTAGTTACAAAGTTTTCACGATTACATACGAGGAAGATTATTAATGAAAATATATACTGACAAGCCATGGGCATTATTTGTAGTTTTTTTTAAATAGTCCTACACGATTCCCTAGATTTGGCACCAACTATTTTTCTAATTACTCTTTTTTGTAATAGGAACATATACTGTTACTATCTGTGGAATTTCCCCAGAATATTATTCCAAAACTCGTTAATGAATGGAAGTATGCAAAGTATATTGTTTTTAAGGTATTGATATCTACCATCTTTTGCATAGATCTAATAGCAAAACCAGCTGAATTTAGTTTGGGGGTAATTTCTTTAATATGATTTTTCGAATTTAACAGATTATGGATTTTTAAGCCAAGAAATTTTGTTGTTGTTGTTGTTTCTAATAGGGATCTATTATTAATTATTGCGCTATAAAGTTGCGAGGTTGAATTTGGACAGGATTTAAATTGAATTATGTTAGTTTTGTTACAATTTAATACCAATTTATAGACTGAGAACCAGTCACATATTTTGAAGAGAATTTTCTCTATTGAAGATTTCCATCTTGAAAACTAAATCGACTTGTTTCTCCTCAAAATCGAATCCCCTGCATATCTAAAATGATTCAAGTTGAGAAGTTTTGAAATGAACACACTGTATAATTTTCTTACCTGTTTTCTTATTTGCTGCCTTCTGTCTTCTGCACTTCGCCGAAATATTCTATCAAGTCCATCACTAAAATTTAAGCCAAATGAATGATGGAATGTATAACAGCTTGTTTCCATGGAAACGCATGGAGAATCGTTTTTGATGTTAATCAGTAAGGAGTGTTGCTTTGGTATTGCTCAAAGACCGTGACGTTGGGAATTCGTTACTTAGGCTGTCGCCAGGGGGACGGGAGCATAGATGATGCAATACATCGATCATACTCTCTTCCCATGGGACTCGTGCAATGGCATGCTTCGAGAATCGCGCAATATTTCCATGTTGGTAACACTGATGGCATGTAATACATTTTCAACAACACAGGTATATGAAACGGGATAGAAACTAGTTGCGGGAAGGGAAAACTTTCAAAATCAACTTTTCTTTAAAATTATCTCGACATGAATACAAATTACATCCAAACTTTTAACTTAATAATTTAAGAAAATGACGAAAAATTCTTTATATTAGGTACAAGAAAGAGACAAAGCATTCATACTTAAAAACCGTAATTTTTCAAATCTTTTCCTCCATCGAAATTCTCAGCCTAAGAATAAATTATTTCACATAGTTAATTACCAGATACAGCCAAGAATAGTTCTAAAGATCGACGGATTCTCACAGGTGTTCCTTCCCGATAATATCTCCTGAGTTTTGTGGAGGATAATGTAGACAGTATGGACGGTGATTTTCTGATTTTTTCACAATTTTATTCTGACTTTTATTCCTTTTATCTCATGCAATTTTATAGTCCCTAAAAGTCTATGTTATCCCGTCTAATCCACCTTCAATTTATTAGATTGAGGTGTAAGTTCGCATCGTTTTTGTTTCTCATCACATCACCTCGTTGCTAGGAGTTTGCTTATCGTTTGTCATTTGTTACTTTTAGTGTTGTGCTTATACAGGACATCATTTTATTTTTACTAACATTTCTAATATTAATCTGGTTATACCTTTGGATTAACGGTTGAGAACTGGAAACAACGTTTTCAACCCACTTCTACAACTGTAGTTCGATGATACTGGCGTAAAATACAAACAAATCACTTTACTAGGTATAGGATGGAAGAAAAGTAGTTTATCCATTTACGTAAACTAGGGAATATCGCGATTTTGAGTTTCATAATTTTAATTATAGGTTTTTGTTTAATCAAAATGCAGTACTGTTTTAACAATAAGTGTTTTAACTCACGGACTGAGCTATCCATTCGGACGTATTCATTATGCAGTGTATATTATACTGTCTATAGCACTTTAGCGTACAATATAGAGAATAAAGTTAATATGGATATTTAAAAAAAATTTTTGAAAATAGTGGCCGTTCATTTCGATACACGCTTCAGTTCTTTTGTACATATTATCGCACTATAGACTATTCTACCTAATTCCAATTACCAGTTTCGTCCTTCGTACTAGTAACTCATGTTCAAATAATTCTGTACCTACTCTGTAAGACTACCTTACGTACTGTAAATTCAATCTTCACTTCTGCCCGATCCGAAGAGATAAAATTACTCCGACATGCTTATCTACTGTCCGCCCAAATGATTATGTAGCAGGGTCGTAGAAAGGAGAGAAATCACGTGACAGTTAATTACTTAACGAGGCCATTTTATTTAAGTTATTTTAAACAGTTGTATAATATTACGTAGACGTCCAATTCCTAACAGAAATTAATGTTTTCAGAGAAGAGATAAGACAGCCCAGTCACTAGCCTTTACAGAGGGGCGAGAGAAGCGAGTGGGGAAAACAGGGATACGACGTAGGCAAACGGTCGACAGTACCTGTGCGAAAATATAATTCAATATTGAAAGCTCTTTCGCCACTGGAAAACGCGAACATATTTTTGGAACGTACTATACTCACTAACTCAGTACTGCTTACTATGACCCCATACGCGGCCTTGGTTCTTGTGTGTAGTACGGTTGGAAGTTTACTAGTAGAGGGGGTGGGAGTGAAGTACATTAAAAAATTCAGGTACAATAAAAACTGAAGTAAAAATAAAATGACGTCCCTGTAAATACACTTTGAATATTGCAGATTGCAAGAAAGTTTGTGCTATTTGTGGGCTAAAGAAGATGCAATATCAAGTAGAAAAATAACATTTCTGACATGTTCTTCTATTTGAATTTAATAGAGGAGCAAAGGCAGCTGAGGCGGCTCGAAACATTTGTGCCGAGTACAGGGAGAATGCCATCGATTTTGTCGTTTCAACACGCAACACCCTGTACAAAAATTAGTGTGCATACATATAAGATGATATTATGCGTCTGGTGGGATGAAGAAAGCGTCTTGTACTACGAATTTAGATGCTGATACAGCGTCGTAAAATAACCTTTTAATTAAAAAAAACTACTACGAATTTATTTCCAGGAATGTAACCATAACTGCTGACATTTATTGTCAACAACTCAGACGCCTTTCGGCCGCAATTGAAGAAAAACGACCGGGAAGACTGCATCAAGTGCTGCTGCAACACGGTAATGTACTCCTGCACTTCGCTAACATGACGAAAGCAGCTATCCTGGACTTTGGTTGGGAGAGGATTCCAGAAGAAGAAAGAGCCATAAGAGCTTCGTAGGGAATATGTTATTTCGTGACGTACAGATACGTCGCTGTTACGACTTGGCTTCATCTTCGATTGGATTGGATTATTTTACGACGCTGTATCAACATCTAGGTTATTTAGCGTCTGAATGAAATGAAGGTGATAATGCCGCTAAAATGAGTCCGGGGTCCAGCACCTAAAGGTACCCAGCATTTGCTCGTATTGGGTTGAGGGAAAACCCCGGAAAAAACCTCAACCAGGTAACTTGTCCCGACCGGGAATCGTACCCGGGCCACCTGGTTTCGCAGCCAGACGCGCTGATTGTTACTCCACAGGTGTGGACTTTCATATTCGATGCTTAATATTTTTCCTTGTCAATCAAGCGTTAACCTGAACGATACTTAAACAAATTCACGCTACAGGAGAGCGACCATTTTCCATGTCAAAGGATGACGATCTATTATCAGGCAGTACATCTCACTATCTTGACGATATGTATTAGAGGAAGAACAATTGTTTGCATGCATCTAAATTCCTACTAGTATGCAATAATATATAGTTATTCAACGATGTATACAATGGAGGGAGAAAGAAACTGGCTATCCTACCCCATTATCTCCTGGCTTAGTTGCCTGCTTCTTACTTACAAATAGCTTTTAAGAAACCCGCACGTTCATTGCCGCCCTCACATAAGCCCGCCAGCGGTCCCTATCCTGAGCAAGATTAATCCAGTCTCTATCATCATATCCCACTTCCTTCAAATCAATTTTAATATTATCTTCCCATCAACGTCTCGGCCTTTCCAAAGGTCTTTTTCCCTCCGATCTCCCAATTAACACTCTATATGCATTTCTGGATTCGCCCATACGTGCTACATGCCCTGCCCATCTCAAACGTATGGATTTAATGTTCCTAATTACGTCAGGTGAAGAATACAATGCGTGCAGTTCTGCGTTGTGTAACTTTCTCCATTCTCCTGTAACTTCATCCCTCTTAACCCCAAATAATTTCCTAAGCACCTTATTCTCAAACACCCTTAACCTATATACATTCGGTGAAGTCACTTTCATTGTAGCGGTTATAGAAATAAATTAAAATATATCTGTAGGCACTTTTTAATAAGAAATTAATAAATAATAGATAAATAATGAAATTAAAGTAAAAAAAAGCATTTATTTTGTAAATTAGGGATTTATATTGAAAAAGACAGAAACGGGCAACATAAAACTGTGACGTTTCAATCACAAAGGTGTAATTCGTAGAGATTTACTTTCAAAATGAAGATAGATTTAACACATTTAAAAATGTTTTCTGCCAAAGTTCCGGTGTCTGAGAAATAACAATAGGCGAAACAAAAAAAGTACTCTGGGAATGTCTTTTTTCATTGTTGTAAAATTTTTGCGACTGTTACGTACTATGAACAGATGTTGAAAACTCGATTTTGATATTAATTAATTTTGTGAATGTTGAATACTCGCTCGCATACATCCATCAGACAACTAACTACCTCAACATGTCACAAAAATAAATTTGTTGTACTAAATGTGTCATAGGATGACGTTTGGACACTTCAGTGACAAGTCCTGAGGTGCCTGAGATGACAGCAACTGTACGAACACTCCAGTTCGTTGGCTTGCATAATCTCCAGGTGCCAACCGAGAATGAAAATGCTGTAGTTATACTGACAGCCCTGAGGTTGGAATGGATACGCACATTTTTGGAAGTCTGTAACATTCAGTAGTCTGTGTTCACACACATTTCAAAAAGCTAAAAGTCGCAGAAATTTAAAAACAAGAGAGAATTTCAAGCAGTGATCCAGCTATGTTCAGGTTCTCGTGTTTGTGAATCCACCTCCGGGAGATTCTGATATAAGAGATGAAAGGAGAATGTGCAGCGAGTTTTCTCCGTGTCTGTAACACCAGCAAAACGGCTGGAGCATCGTATTTCCACTCCACTAACCCAAGTTTTCAACTGCGTATCTATTTATGGTTCAACTGACTTTCAGGAATCAAATAGAGGATCAATTACCATGGATGAAGAGACATTCAAAGTAAATTAAGCTATATGTACACCCACAAGACGCAAAAAAATGATGAAAAATTAGAATTTTCAAAATATAACTATTTTAATAGAGAATTTTCTCTCCTTTAATTTGGTATAAGAATTTTCGATTTATACCTTATGGTTTTCCAAATAAGTCCCATTTTCCAAAATTCTGCGTCATCAGGCACGGTCACTTCAACGAAGATCACTCCAAAAACAATGCACAACATTTTTTTAAATTTATTTTTTATTCTAAACCTTTACAATTTATGGAGGTCATTTCAAAGGTGCGGGGATTATGTGGAAAAGTGACGTATTGTTTCTGAAGGATGTATCTACATTCTTTGAAAATAGCAAAGCTGTAGGATAAAATTGTAATTTTTAAATAAATATTGTGGATTACTTTTGTAGTGATTCTCGTAGCAGTCAATCCCCTCGTCCAGCATTGCTTGTAAAATAAACTTCTTTCTAGTCCCAAAATAAATGCATAGATATCAGGGAATGATCATTAGATTGAAAACACGTTTTTACATAATGAAGTAATTTATAATCTTTTACTGTTAGTTATAAAACTGTAAATTTGTGTGTCAGTGATGTTGTACGTAATTTTAATAGAAATTAAAATTGTGAGAAGGATGGGCATAAGCCCTGGGACAAACACCATCGCAGGATTTGTTGCATCAATGGAAATAGGGACAAAAATGCCAAAAAACATTCAACACTAGAAGTTAAAACAAGGCGGAGGTATTTGAGAGACAGAAAGAAGCTGAAACTGGACCGACATGTAGCTGCTTAAGGGGTGACATATGATGATGCAGTCTTCTAGGCTCTGAAAGTTTGTGGCTCATTTCCTGTAAATTGTAATTTTAGGATATTTAATTTTTCAAACATGATATCTCAGTCAAATATGGTGATACCAAGAAGATATTGGTGTCATTTTGAAGCTTGAAATGTCCCCCAATGCCTGACATGAGTAAAATAACATTAATGTAGTTAATAATTATCTATGGATTTTTTACATGATTTTTGCAACATAAAATATCATTGTAAGTTACATATATGGTAATATTTAATTAATGTAAATGGAAATAAAAAATAGCTCTATGTCAGGTACTAAAGAATAGTTTTAACTATAAAACAGTGAAGAAACTGTGGCTCTATCTTAAAAACTGCATGAGCTATCATGTTTCAAGTTGTATGTCAAAATTATAAACAAAATAATTTTTAAAAACAATTTAGATATAATTTCAAGGGATCTGTTCACTTCATTCTCTTTCTGGTAACATTCTCAATTGTATAAAAATATATACCTTATGCTTGAAATATATACCTTAAGAAAGTAGGTTATTCAAATCAGAATTTTCGTTTCCCTAAAGAGCAGCCTTTAAGGATGGTTCACAATAAATCGAGAACAGAAATGACAACGAGAACGGAAAGATTGTTGAAATAAATGTATTTAAATGTGATAATTCACAATTAGCGACAAGCTTGCCGGAGCCTGGGAACGGGAACGTAACAGTTCAGATTTTAACTTTGCCGTTCTCGTTTCCGATCACAGCCTACTAGATTCATTCTGTTGTCATCAAAAAGCTATTTGGTCGTCGTATATTTTGTAGTAAGGAGGCCTTGACAAAATTCCTTGTCTATTCATTGCTTGTAACTAAAGCAGAGATTCAGTAGAGTCACTTTCATTTTACGAAGGCTTCAGAACCATAGTGGGCCAAGCGCCATTTATTAAAACCGTAGAAAACAAAGGTCAAAATGAAGTTATTACCATAATTCAATGGAAACTTATAGAAGTAATATAAAGTTTACACATTAAAATTAAATGATAGGCCTATGTCAATTTTCATTAAACTATGGTGTTCACCAGACAGCGGGAGTTTTAGGCATTGTGAACTATTAAAACAGGCAGGCAAAAAGGCATTATAAATAGCTAAAATACGCAATAAAAGCACAATTAAAAAACCTTGCACTAGACCCACAACCTTGCACTTTCCACAAAGGGATTTCGGCAGCAAGAAAAGCTTTACATAAGTCGAATGCAAATTGAGATTTTCGACTCGATGTTGCAATTACTGTTGGAATCAAAGAAAAATTATTGGAGATTTATCCTTCGAATAAGTGGAAAAATTTTAATATCTTGGAGCAACAGTAACAAATATAAATGACACTCGGGAAGAAATTAAACGTAGAATAAATATGGGAAATGTCTGTTATTATTCGGTTGAGAAGCTTTTGTCATCTAGTCTGCTGTCGAAAAATCCGAAAATTAGAATTTATATTTTAAAACAGTTATAACACCGGTTGTTCTGTATGGTTGTGAAACGTGGACACTCACTTTGAGAGAGGAACAGATATTAATGGTGTTTGAGAATAAGATTCTTAGGAAAATATTTGGGACTAAAAGGGATGAAGTTACAGGAGAATGGAGAAAGTTACACAACGCAGAACTGCACGCATTGTATTCTTCACCTGACATAATTAGGAACTTTAAATCCAGGGCATGTAGCACGTGTGGGAGAATCCAGAAATGCATATAGTTGGGAGGCCGGAGGGAAATATCTTTTGGGAGCCCAAGACGTAGATGGGAGGATAATATAATATTAAAATGGATTTGAGGGAGGTGGGATATGATGACCGATGGCGGTCTTATATGAGGGCGGCAATGAACCTCCGGGTTCCTTAAAAGCCAGTAAGTAAGTAAGTAAGTATTAAATTGTTTATACATTCCATTCACTTGTTTCGCATCTTTTGTTTTCCATCGTTACCTCGCAAAATAGTTATTGGCAGTTGTTTGTAGCTCATGTAATTAATTGTAACAATGAACATTATTGCATTTGTTCGATTGTTACCATCTTTTGTTTCCTTCAATGCCTCAAACTTACAGACGAAAAACTTTGAGACTTTTATTTTCATCTGGCACCAACATTCATTCAAAAAATTATTCTCCGAAACAACACCATGATTTTTGGACACCGTGTACTTTTCAGTTAATATCAGTGTATTTTTATTCCCTTGTCATTTTCATTTTAACATTTTGCTGTTCAATATACAAGGAAAATAGTATTTAGAAAAAACAGTTTTCCCATATTAAATCGCTATATTGTACAGCAAACTTTGCTGCACACGGTATAAAATTTGTACACCATAATAAAGTTGTCTCTTTTTTAAGAAATGAATTAATTAAAACGGAACACCTTCCCCTTTAGCTTGAGGGTAGCTTTCTTTTGTTTTCAATAATATGCAAAGACACGATTTATTACGGTCGAAATGTTTTACCTCATGCGTGATTTCCAAAGCTGAGAAAATCCAATTAGAAGGCGGTGTAATGTGGTATCTGCCAACCACGCTTCAACAATCAGCGCCTTCGCTCTACACACACGCGGCCTGCATGCAGTGCAGAGCATTAGTCTTGGGGTTAGATATCTGCCTCGCAGTTATTAATTACGCGTTCGCTCGCATGGTGCGCTATCATCGCGAATCTGGACGTCACATCATGTTTGCACGGTTATGGAGAGGCGCCGAAATGTATCTAGTTGTGAACCAACTAAATCGAAGCATGGGAAATGTGATATCTAATATAAAAATTTATAATAATAATAATAATAATAATAATAATAATAATAATAATAATAATAATAATAATAATAATAATGATTTATTTTAGCTGTATACATACATATGTATGAACTTACAAAGAACTCAAAAATTTGATTTAGATGAGAGTTACATGTATTCAAGAGTTATTTACGAATTAAACAACAAAATACTACTAACTATTAATTAAACACTGAGATAAACTGTGTAGCAGAATTAAGCTAAAATACATAGAATGTTAATATATTTCAAATAATATTAGATAATAGAAAGAGATTATTATGAGACAATTTTGAAAATACAGCACTATCAGGATGATGTCTAAAGAAAAAAGTAACAATGTAGTCAGTGATAGTTTAAATCAGTATGATTGGAGTGAAATGCTAATAAGGTTATCTTTTAAGCTGTTCTTAAAGGTGTTTATTGTCTTGCAGCCCCTAATACTTTGTGACAAGGAATTCCATTGACGCGTTGTGGCTACTGTAAAAGATGATGAATAACAAGATGTTCTATGAAGAGGTATACTTAGCGTGCCACAGATAAGTGATCTGGTATTTACGTCGTGGTTAGAGTATAGATAAGAGAAACGAGACGAAAGGTAATTTGGTGTTGAGGCGTGCAGAATTCGAAAGAGTAAAGACAAAGAATGTAAAGTTCTGCGTTCTTTAAGTCGGAGCCACGAAAGACTTGCGAAGGACGGTGATATGTGATCACATCGTCGGATGTTGCACACGTATCTGACGCACATATTCTGAGCTCGCTGTAAATTGACTGACAGTTCAGAACTTAGGTCACTTAACAAAACGTCACAATAATCGAAGTGCGGCATTACTAGGGTTTGTACTAGGGTAAGTTTTAGTTGCTAGGGCAAGAAGTTTCTCAAGCGACTCAAAGAGTGAATGGAGGAACAGATTCTTTTTATCGTTTCTTCAACTTGAAATGGCGGCTAAGAAGAAAATGGCTAGGAATAAACAATTTTAATTTATTTTTGGTATCTGCCAAAAGTAGTAAATTTAACCCTCTCTGTAGATAATACAACACAATTGGTCCGTCCAGCGTCGGTGAGGTCTGCCTAAATCTCTTCGTCCTCGTGGATGATAATACAAAAGTCTCTTTGGTAAACGATGTTCAGGCATCCTAAGAAGTTGGTTTCTCCATTTACGTTGACTATTTCGTTTATATGACGACATTCCATTTTCGACCAATGAAAAAATGTTATGTTTTATTTAACGACGCTCGCAACTGCAGAGGTTATATCAGCGTCGCCGGATGTGCCGGAATTTTGTCCCGCAGGAGTTCTTTTACATGCCAGTAAATCTACTGACATGAGCCTGTCATTTACTTTGGCCCGGGATCGAACCCGCAACCTTGGGCATAGAAGGCCAGCTCGACCAATGAAGTGTAATGAAATTTTGAATTCCAACCAATCACAGTCATACTTTGCGACAACTTTTGCAGCTAGATTTATCGCTATCAACTTATCGCATGTGTCGTTCTTTTGTTTAGTCGTTGTCGCCAACTGTTTCCTCGTAAATTGATGATCATGAATACATTAAGATGCAACTACACGGTTAAACTTTTCTTTCAACTTTAAAGCAATGAATGCAAGATTGATATTTAATATTAATTAATATATTGACGCAGTGAAGACGACGTTCAAAACGGCGCTCCATGTAGACACAAAATCTTCACGCATCTTAATTGAACGTACCTTTTAAACTTGATTCTTTCAATATTCTTCCCAGATTGCACGGATACGCGATTGGAATATTGAACTATGTAGATGCAGCTTTAGTTCCGTTACACACTGTAGCGAGAATGCGTTTGTCGAGCTATAAAAAATGCTTCCGTGTAGCACTGATTGTAAGTAACCGTCGAAATAAGGCGCCGCTGGCATTGGTCCTGCTCCCACAGGTAACTTAACCTATAATTGTAGCCCATAAAATTTCTATTTCGTGAATGAAATGAAACAATTAATAGAAAGTCAGATGTTCAAATTTATGTAACATCATCGCATATCAAACCCAAAGACCTTTGCATATTAATAATGTCTTTGATGAAACTGCTTTCCGTATGGCGTAATAAAATTCGTGTTTTAATTAGGCCTATCTATACAGGGATGGCTTCACTGTGTAGCAACATGTCTCGCTGTGAATACATAAGCATTGGTATATAGCTGTCCCCACTGTTACTGTTAAATTAAATTATGATTTCAGCAGATAATGAAAATGTATTTATGTTATAATAATAAGAGAAAAGTGCAGTACATGTAATTAACATTGTTAAACCTGTATTTCGCTTTTCGCAATTGGCATTACTGAATAATAACATCGAATTTCTTTTTTGCAGTAATCGATATTCATCTACGAGTATTTCGACTTCACAATGTCTGAATAGGTTAAGTATTCGTTAATAAACAATTATTAACATTTTGTGATCGAATTTTAGGGAAATATTACTTACATTTTTATTTTATTCACGAAATAGTCCTAATAAATGCCACTCGAGGTCTGGGATTTCCCAAATAAATCTCAGACCTCTCGTGACATTACTACAGATAATGTTGGACGTCTTGTTACCTTATATTCAAATTTAAGAGTTAAAAAATAGAAAAACATAACAACTTGATTAATCCAATCGGGATTCAAACTCACATCCGAGCAAACACTGGGAGTTCGATTCTAGCTTGGTTCCTCAGTTGTACCGCTGGAAGATTTACAACTAGTAAATTCTACCTTGAAAATCATAAGAACATTATAAACACTTCTGTCCTTTGCTGATAGATTGTACTGTGCCTGGTTTTAAACTTGAAAAACCCACATGTAACAATAGTATCGTGTCTACCACATCACAGAGGGCGGCACGTGTTCACTTTGTGATAGGTCACACAAATAATTGAGGTTTCATGAATTCAGAATGATAAAACTTGAATTTGTAAACAGCGTTTTTGATGTAATTTTTACAACAATAAAAATTTAATGTCGACGGTGAGATACAAATTTATATTTATTCTGTTTTGCGAAAGTTTTTTTTTATTGCCAACAAATGATGAAAATTAATTATTGATGCTGCAACTTATTGTGTACACAGCAAAATTGTTTGATGTATTTTAGGTCGTATTTCGTACAGCAGAGCATTTCTGTTGTAGTAGTCATGTTTTGTATCAAGTGTTTGAACATTAGTAAAATATTGATTGCTATTTTCCTCTACATACGTCGATGGTGAATGTGGCAGAACTACTGCAAATATATCTCAACAGCTGAGTTTACTAAACGAAGTGAAAAGTGGTTAAATAGGGCTCTTTTGAAAGATGGATCAGGGCACACAATAGTAGGCCTACATGCAAGGTTTAAATGTAAATTGTAACCTTTTCTAAAATTATATTATTTTGGAAAACAGATATTTAAAAATTATACGAATATTGAATTATGATAACACAGGATGATCCGGAATTCTACCGACAAATTTTTAGTGGTTGAGTAAATTTAAATAAAAAATAGTAGTTAGAAAACAGCGCAATGCTCAGAAACTAGTATATGTTCGGAGGGTAACAGGTTTTTAATACTCTTATTTTTAAATTATTTGCGCTTTGCCTCCTTACTTTAAGGAATTAAGAAAAATGTACTCATGTTCAGCAATTCAAAATAATACAGGGTCAGGCAGTTACTGGACATACAATCAGCACTGTAGTAAAAAAGAGGGACACAGCTCAAATAAAATATGCAGTAGTTTGTCTTTGTTAATTCTTTGCAGTTGTGCTTCATATATTTCTTTCTTTGTTTCCATGTTTGTACATTCATTCATTCATTCATGTATTAGTTACTTATTGATTGATTTATTTACGTATTTATTCCTTTATTTATTTGCTTATTTAGTAATTTACTTACTTATTTATTCGTTTACTTCTTAATTTAGTTATTTAATTTTTTATTTATTTACTTTTTTATTTATTTCTTTATTTGCTCATTATTTATTTACTTATTTATTCAGTTTTTATTTTTTATTTACTTGTTAATTAATTAATTTAATTATTTATTCATTTACTTATTCATTTATTTACTTACTTATTTATTTTTCCTTATTTATTTTCTGAATTCTTTATTTTTATTTTCAATTTCTTTCCATATTTACTTCTTCATTTACTTATTAAATAATTATTAATTAATTAATTTTCTTATTTACAAACTAATTTATAAATTCATTTACTGATTTATTGAATCTTTATTATTTACTTATTAATTAATTAATTTGCTTATTTACAAACTAATTTATAAATTCATTTACTGATTTATTGAATCTTTATTATTTACTTATTAATTAATTAATTTGCTTATTTACAAACTAATTTATAAATTCATTTAATTTATTGAAAATTTCTTATTAATTTTAACTTATTTACAAATTTATAAATTCATTTACTGATTTATTTAATCTTCATTATTTACTTATTAATTAATTAATTTGCTTATTTATTAACTTACCAGCAAACGGTTTTAAGGAACCCGCAGGTTCATTGCCGCCTTCACATAACCCCGCCATCGGTTAATTTATTTATAAATTTATTTACTGATTTATTTATTTATTTACTTGTTTACTTATTTATTTATTTATTAACTAATTTATAAATTTATTTACTGATTTTCTGATTTATTTACTGATTTTAATTTATTTAATTATGAATTAATTAAATTTATTTATTCATTTATTTATTTATTTATGTTTATTTATTTATTTATTTATTTATATATTTACTAGTTATTCACTTATTTCTTTATTTATTTACTCATTTATTTCTTTAATTACATATTCATTTTCTTTTTATTTATTACTTATTTATAACTCATTTATCTAATTACTTATTTTTTATTACCTACTTAGTTATTTAGTTATTCACTTATTTATTTATGACTTACTATTTACTTGCTTTCTTGCCTTTTTCCTTCTTTCTTTCTGCCATTTTTTATGTATTTATTCACATATTATTTACCCATGTTTTATTTCTTAATTTATTTTTATTTATTTATTGTTTAATAATTTGTTATTTATTTTTATTTATTTACTTATTTCTTAATTATTTCTTTCCTTATTTCGTAGGGTAAACTGGGGTCTGTTGGACAGTCGGGTATGTTGGACACTCTGTACTTTAACTTGTTACCACGCCACTTGTGGACAACACATTCAGCTAGAAGTCAATGACGGAAGTAGCCCCACTCGTGGCTACTTCCGTCATTAACTTCTAGCTGAATGTGGTGCCCACAAGTGGCGAGGTAACACGTTAAAGTACAGAGTGTCCAACATGTCCGACTGTCCAACAGACCCTACTTTACCCTATGTATTTATTATTTACTTCTTTAGATATTTATTTATTTACTTGTTCATCTATCTATTTATGTATTTATCTATTTATTTCAGTTGCACTGGTTGTCCCTTAGAACTTCAGCTCTGGGTTTTAGTTGTGCAAACTGAAAATGAAAAGGCAAGAAATCTGTCAGTTATGTATCGGTAGTCATCCAGTTGGCATCATATTGCATTCGCAAATTTAAAACATCACTCAAATGGTTCTATCATTCTACAATTAAATAAATCTCCAGTGTCCTACTGAGACTCGATTACAGTCCCTCTGAGTCTGTAGTAGAAATTTTAATATTTCAGTCACAGTGGTTGTCTTAATAATTAGCCTACATTTCGTTTAATATTCCAGCTTTGTCTTTGTTTAAACTCTTCGTACAAATTCAAATTAAGAATGACGTTTTTAAGTTAGAACTACTAGTCATTATTCAATATTTGCCTTTGAAATGTAATGCAACATGACACTCAATCTTCATTTGTTTCTTAATTAGAGTTGCAAAAACAAATGACGGCATTGGGACAGCTTTGAGCGCGTGTTATTGATTGCATTGGATTTAACGCGGTAGGTGCAGCTGCCATCGATACACCTCTGATTGGAGGCTATTGATTGATATAATTGACAGTTAATTAGCACATTGTGGCTTTGTGCTGTCACCGCTCTCTGGCGGAAGAAGTGAGCACTGACGGCAAGTAGGTATGACGACAGCAGTATAGCCCGTACAAAGTAAACTGTTTCACTTCCATGCACTTATACTGAAATGTAGTTAGAGCGCTGTATTCCACTATTGGGATCCGGGATCAAACCTCTTCTATTTGGAGTGGAATTTGTTATAAAAAAGACGATGTTAGGAACGGGTTTTCTCATTCAAATTCTCTACAGCATATTCAGTAATTCTTCACAATAGCCTCTCCAGTATCAGTGAAGATTTCTATAATAATAATAATAATAATAATAAAATAATAATAATAATAATAATAATAATAATAA